>WSXT02043060.1:0-13257 GCA_011762715.2 Neuroterus valhalla | reverse complement strand
ATAATATCAATACATTTTCTATTTGTTCTAATTCTTGTATTTTCATAATAGGTATCTATAAAATGTTAAAACTTTCCATTTTCATTTACGATTTCATGTTTGCGAATATAGCTTTTAGAAAAAACAGAAAATAATTTTTTTGTGTCTCTTTCGTTTTATGTAACAATAAGAAAGAATCAGCACTAGGTGCTCCATTCTATCCCCCACACCGTCACACAATGGGGGAAAAAGCAATTTTTTGGGACCAAAATCAGCCGACTCCCCAATTTGTAACGGATAGAGCTTTTTTTCAAAAACTCATGAAGAATCGTAGTTCAACGTAGAGGTTTAATCATTTGTTATTCAACCTAAAATTTGCAATTGGTTATATTTGCGATATTTATTTAGCCCCATTAATCGATATTTCTTCACAATTTTTATAAACAAATTCAATTATTTGGCATATATATGCTTCGAAAAATTTTCTTTTCTATGGAATCATTTATTTCCATCTAAAGAACAAGAGTATTACATATTGGTGTTTCATGAAACAACATTTGTCATTGTCTTAGATAATTTTCATGAACAAATCCACTTATTTAGCATATCTGTGCATCGAAAATTTCCCTTTTCTGTGGTATCATTTATTTTTATCTGAAGAACGAGAATGTTACACATCAGAGTTCCCTAAAATAACATTTTTCATTGTAATAAACAATTTTTATAAACAAATTCACTCAGTTGGCATACTTATGCATCGAAAATTTTTCTTTCCTGTGGAACCATTTATTTTCATCTGAAGAACAAGAATATAACACATAAGAGTTCCATGAAATAACATTTTTCATTGTTATAAACAATTTTTATAAACAAATTTACTTATTTGGCATATCTGTACATTGAAAATTTTCCTTTTTCGTGGGATCATTTATTCGTACGTGAAGAACAAGAATAATACACATTAGAGTTCCATTAAACAACATTTGTCATTGTTATAAACAATTTTTATAAACAAATTCACTTTTTTTGGCATTTGTATGCCTAGAAAATTTATCTTATAAGCGGAATCATTTCTTTTCATCTAAAGAATAGAATTTTAACACTACTGACTGTCATACAACAACATTGATCATTGTTATAAACAAATCTCACAATCAAATTCACTTATTTTAGTGTCACTGCAATTGGCCATATTAATATAAAAACGCATTCCGTGGCAATATTCCAGCTCCGCTACCAAAAATCAAAATTGCACCCATGGAAGAAGTTTTTTTTTTTTGTTTGGCATTTATAAATATATTTTTTGGTACATTTGGAAATTTTTGATATTTTTTAATACCTTCATTTTACCTCTGTATGATTTCTATATGGATCATTTTTGTTCCTCACGTAAAAATAAATGATTTCACAAAAAAGAAACATTTTGGGTTCACAGATATGCCAAATAAGTGAATTAGTTTATAAAAATTGTTTATAACAATGGAAAATGTTCTTTCATGGAACTCAACTGTGTCATATTCTTGTTCTTCAGATGAAAATGAATAATTACACAGATATGAGAAATTTTCGATAGACAGATATGCCAAATTAGTGAATTTGTTTATAAAAATTGTTTTTAATAATTGCGATTGTTTTTTTTATGGAACTCTAATGTGTCATACTCTTGTTCTTCAGATGGAAATAATGATTCCACAGAAAAAAATTTTCGAAGCAGGGATATGCCAAATGAGTGAATTTGTTTATAAAAATTGTTTATACTAATGAAAAAAAAAATGAATTCACAGAAAAAAAAATTTCGGAACAGAGATGTGCCAAATAAGTGAATTTGTTTATAAAACTTGTTTATAACAATGACAAATGTTGTTTCATGTAACTTTTATGTGAAACATTCTTGTTCTACAGATAAAAATAAATGATTCCATAGAAAAAAAAAATGTTCGAGGCATAGATATGCCAAATAAGTGTATTTGTTCATAAGAATTGTTTAAACTAATAACTATAATTGCGATTTGGTGCTTGTTTGCAATTGAAAATTGATTCTTCACATTTGATAACAACATTTATGTAAGTGATACATTCGAAATCCGTGCATGCAACAGTTAGCAGTTATATCCATTTATTTATTGATAACAATAAACGAAAATACAGGATATTTATCTTCAAGTTGAATTTTCATAAAAAAAAGTAACTTTACTAATTCTAAGCCTTTGTAAAGAAATATCGATGAATGGGGATAATTAAATATCGTAAATATAACCAATTTGAAAATTTTAAGTTAAATAACAAAAATATTCAATAACAAACTAAAAAAACGTGCACCCCTATGTAAAATTATGATTCTAGATGAGTATTTCGAGAAAAAAGCTCTGATCCGTTGAAAATTGGGGAGTCGGCTGATTTTCGTCCTGAAAAAGTGTTTTTTTCCCACTTTGCGTCAGCTTCACATTCTTATAAGAAGGAATTGGTTTTATGGGAAAATCGACTTTGGCGGATTTTATCATATCTTCGCGATTCAAGATACCCTGAATCCAAAAAACAGGTTTTCATTGTTGTTGTTGTTGTTTTTGTCGCTCAAAGTGATCAAAGAGAAGGTTCTAGTTCGTAAACCAAACTTTTTAGACCAAGGTTCTGGTTTTATTCATTAAAAATAAAAGAAAACAACTTCATTTTGCGGGATAAAAATTTTGCATGGTATGGAAAAAATAAACATAATTGAACAGTGTTTACTAGGGAAAGATCTCCAAAATTTTCATTGTCCATTTCCCTATGGGAACCGCAGTTTTTGTTTTGGTCGTCAGAAATGTTATTAGGAAATAAAAATTGATTTTTTTTCAAGCAATACAAGATGAGAAAAAATTCGTTAACACAAAAGGATCTACAAATTTATTACATAAAACAACGAACATGAGAATGTAATATTCTACTTATAAACGAAACTTCAAGAGATGCTAAAACAATGTTGGATAGAAAAATTGTTTCCTCCAAAAAGATATGATAATTAATATATATTATTATAAAAATATAGGTAAACTAACGAAGAAAAGTATCTTGTTTAATTTTGTTATGTAGAAAATAGTAGACCTCATACTTTCTTTCTCGTATTGACTTAGCACACCAATTTTTTTTTTTTCATGAAATGATTCAATTTTTTGATACTGTGATGCATTTTATTTTCGACATAAATTGAGGTTGGCACTATGTGAGTATTCACATAAATTGTGATTGCACCGCTAACCCTTTCCAATAATGATAATAATCTTATTAATAATAATAATAATAATAATAAGCTGGGACGTTGACGGTCTCTAAATAGATTGGTATATAATTACTAATTTGATTAGTCTGATTATAATTGATTAAAAATTGAAGGAGTACTAATTTCTCATAAAAAATTTAAGAATAATTAATTTAGCTGTATGATATTATTCATAAGAATTTTATTGCAGTTGTGTAACATTCTTACTTTGTTGAAACAATAAGAAGAAGGTTATAATGTAAATCTTGTAAATAGACGACAAACAAACTTTCCTGCATTTAAGATAAAAATTTTCGTAAACATATGCAAAAACTTTAAAAAACTGTGTACTCATAATGTATGAGAGTCACTTTTCTCAAAAACGCATTTCACACAAATATAATATGATATTTATGTTATTCATTACTATTTATGAAAATACCGTCTTTCTTTGTACTGCAAAGCACAAATATAAATTGATTTCTTAAAAAATTACTTATAATCTCTTGGAGTGAATGATTTTTTATCGAAAAGTATATAACTTGTTGAGCGATGGATAACATTTTCGAACATGAAAGGTACATTATAAAACAAATGGTTCAGTTTTCTAATAGAAATATTAATTTTCTACTAAAAGAAAAGAATTTCCAACAATATCTATGAATTTCGAAGCGAGGGGGTCAATTTTCAATGTAAAAATTACATTTGCAACAGAAAGAAAAAAGAATTTTCGAAAAGATAGTTTAATTTCCAGTAAAAATATAAATTTTCTTACTAAAAAGGCGGATTCTTTCCAGAAAAGTCGAATTTTAAATCCGGGAAAATAATTTCTTAACCAAATTGTTGAATTTTCTGCTCAAAATTTTTTCTTTGTTACATTAGTTGAATTTTCAGGCCGAAAAGCCGCGTTTTTTGGGAAAGAGTTGAATTCTCAAACATGAATATGAATTTTCAACCTAAACGTGTATTTTTAATACAACAGTTTAATTTTTTAACAACAGCGATCAACTTTCAACAGAAATAGAGTAGTTGATTTCACTGTCGCAAACATTTATTTTCAACAAAAAAAAAGTAACTTTTAACGAAATAGTTGAATTTTTGACCAGATACGTGAACCTCCGTAAGGAAGTCAACAAAGTAATAGTATGTTAAAATTCTCAGTTTGAAAAACTAATTAAAAATAAAATAAAACCAGTTTTCAACAAAATATTTCAATTGACTACCAATAAAATGGATCTTCAACTTTTAAAATTTTCGCCTTTGCTTGTACTATGAAGCACAAATATAAATAATTTTGTAAAGAAATATTTATCATATCTTGGAGTGATTGATTTCTAATCAAAAAGTATATAACTTGTTGAGCGATGAATAATATTTTCGAACATGAAAGGTACATCATTAAACAAATGGTTTAACTTTCTGATAGAAATTTAAATTTTCTACTAAAAGAAAATTATTCCAACAAAATTTATGAATTTTGAAGCGAGGAGGTGATTTTTCAGGGTGAAAATTTGCATTTGTAATAGAAAGAAAAAAGAATGTTCGACAAGATAGTTAAATTTTCAGTTAAAATGTACATTTTTGGTTTAAAAAGGCTGATCCTTCCCAGAAAAGTCGAATTTCATATCCAGGAATATAATTTCTTAACCAAATTTTTGAATTTTCTACTCAAATTCTTTTTTGATACACTAGTTGAATATTAGGCCGAATAGACGCATTTTTTATGGAGAGTTGAATTCTCGGACATGTGTAGGAATTTTCACTAAAAAAGTATACTCTTCATAACACAGTTGAATTTTCAACCAACAGGGATTCAAGAAATAGTTACATTTTTGACCAGACATATGGACCTCCAAAGAAAAAAGGCCAAAAAATTAATAGTATATTCAATTCTTAGTTTCAAAAACTATTTGAAAAAAAGATAGAACAAGTTTTCAAAAAAATATTTCGAGTTCCTACCAATAAAATGGATTTTCAACAAAAAATGAATGTCTAAGGAAGTTATTCAACTTTCAACCGCATAGTTAAATGAAGATCAATTTTCTGACCAAAAAAACAAATTTACATTGAAATGCATGATTCTTTAATCATATTGTTAGATTTTCCTACTAAGAACCTCTTTTGCAACCAATAACGGGTGAGGAAAACGTCCAGTTCAAAAAATAAATTTTCAATAAGAACAAAACTTATTTACGGTAAAATAGTTTTATCTCCAACCTAATAATAGAAATTGTAACCGAAAGAAATACACTCCTGTACTCATAATATGACAGTGGACTTTGAATCTAAAAAAGACTAGTTCCAACGAAAAATTTCTTAATTTCAAAAAATTAATATAAAAAGGGATGAATCAATTCAAAATGGATTAATTTATAATTTGAAAAAGATTTATAACTATTTTCTGATTAGATTCTAATCGAATTTAATTAGATTTTCTATAAATAATGGTCAAAAAGAGAAATTGTTTTGAATAGAGGTATAGAAGGAGATAGAATCTTATCAAAAAACAATCCACATCAAATTTGTAGATGTTTCCCAGGTCCAGAATTTTTTCCCTCTATCCTTCTTTCTTATTTTCTGCATATTTGACCAACAAAAAATGGAATTTCCGGTTCTTCTAATTCTTCTAATTCTTCTAATTCTTCTAATTCTTCCAATTATTAATTAAAAGGTTTATCAACATTATATGAGAATGTGTGTTATTTTCGCATTCCTTTTGAAATCATATATAAATAAAAGTATATATGTTATGATTCCTAGATAATCGGGTTATTTATTAATATTTATTTAAGAGGAAAATATTAAATTAAAATTTACATGTTCCATATATATATATATATGGCCTAACTCACATTAGTGAAAGGAAATAATAATAATAATAAATAGTTTCAGCCTCTTTCATATCAGAACGTGTTTTGATGTTATTGGAATTTTTATAAATGTTCATCATTTGATTCTAGAACACAACTTCTTTTGACCTTATAATTAATTTATCTCAATTGCATATATTATTAGAAATTTCTAAAACTGTACAGTATGCATTACTATTTCAAAATACGCAGTACGTCCCAGAGATAGAAAATTTCTTATTGACTGTGAACACATTGTAATTTACACTAATTGTTAGATATCTTTCCAAAAAAATCGAACTAACTTAAACATTTTTTCTTGCGATTATTGAATACAAAAGTTGTTGACTAAAAATAAAGGGTTATGTGAATTGAAATTTTATTAGAGGGTGCTCATTTCTAATGAGTTCTTCCAGGACTGTTATGTTTCAAAAAGAGATATAAAAAATTATCTGTATCAATCCAAAGTTGATGTGAGCATAAAAAAGACTTCTAATTTCGAGAACAATCGATTGACCTATAACATTAATACATTTTGTATCGATTCGTATGTCTTCATTTTTATGTTAGGCACCCCATAATATTTTAAAACATTTTCTGTATGAATTTTGGATACGATAGGAAATAAATAATTTTTTTCATGTCAGGAAGTACCCATTTCTCCCAATAAATCATAATAGGCAAGGAAAGTAATAAATAACTAAGCACCATACATTTACAGATACAAAATGGTTACAACCGCAATCGAGTTCATGGCTAGTTTCTTTGCGTTTTGGAGATATTACCCCATGAATGAATGAAATAATTAATGAATTAATTAATGGAAATCTACTGATTCGATTAGATAATCGAGAGCCGGTTAAAATTATTGGAAAATTTCTCATTCCATTTGTCGGAGTATTTAATACTTTATACCTAATTGCTTCCTGAAAACATAACAAAACTTTCCGTTTGAAAAAAATGTTGGAGAAGCGAATTTCATATCATTGCTAACTCAAATGATTTTTATCTCAACTGGAAACATCTCGTTCATGAAAAGGGATAAAAATTACGAAAAGTTATAAAAAGATATGAAGTAATTTTGAATTTCCCGCCATACTAGCCCTGGACAAGGCAAAAAATGAGAAGAAAACTCCACAAAATTCGGGGAAAGCCTCCTTCACTCTAGACATAATTAGGTTCAGCCAAAAATGTTACAAATTGTATAATTTCAGCAATAAATTTTTTATCAGAATTTCAGTACCTTCGATTCATTTTTCCCCCTTATGATTGTTTTTTATAAAGGATTTCAGAATTTCATGGGCATCCAGATTTCAGAGGAAATGATTGGATATTGAAACACATAGAAAATCGCAAAATGAAGATTATGTATTATTTTGTTCAAATTTTTGCCATCTAACAGTTTATTATTATTCTGCAAGGAAAGAGTAGATGCATTGATGACCATTTCTAAGGAATCTTTAAATCTGGATTAAAATTAAGTTGGCTTAAGAAAAAAAATATACAATTAAATCGAGGAAGTATCTTTTGATTGTGGCCTCGATTTTGGCCGTGAGTGTAGGTTCTTATGACAACTTCACAACAGAACTGTTGCAATAATAATACATTTTGGGGACAAACATCTGTAGCAAGAGCAAATGTACCGTAAGGTTAAATTTATACTGATTAAACAAAAAACACTCATGGCTACGAGAGAGGGTTATTGAATAATTACTACATTTATTGATTCTCTCGAATCTTCTATCAGTGTAAGGTTATGTAAATAAGGTGTGCAAACAATTCTTGTTTTTACATTTGAGCTTATCTGGTGAAGGCTAGGTATCATGTTTCGAGTTTCTCAATATTGCCTTATTATTGTTTCCTTAAAGTTAAAAATGTTATGCAATAACGTTCTTATATTGAATTCAAATTTATAAACATTTTAAATTTTCGAATTCATAATTTTATACTGATTGTTACCTTATAAGTCTGATGAGAAAATGTCATTTAGTTTTAAAAAAATTGAGGGAACTTCTAAATTTTATGAAAACTAAATACGCTTTTGAAAAATGGTGTTTGAAACTGTTGGGAATCTATAATGAAATAATAGAATAACTTTAACATGTTACAAATTTGCAGGTAGTGACAGGAACGTTTCTTTTTCTCTAAAAGCACTCTTTTCGGAAAATTCATCTTTTTCGGTTAGTTTCATTTCTCATTTGGTGAAACTCGAACCTTTCTGTTCGAAAATCCAATGATTTTGTCAGAAAGTCATCGTTTCCGGTTGAAAATTCAACCACTTCATTGAAAAATTCACCTTTTTTTGTTTCTTCAGAAATCTTATCAAATATCTTCTCTTTATGAACCCGATCACTATTTATTGGTTTAAATTTTTGGCAAATTTCATGAAAATTTGCCTTGCTACTCTGAAAATTCACATTTTTATTAGAAATGACACACAGTGTGGTAGGAATTATTTTTTCTTTAGCCACGAATTAAACGAATTTGCTTGAAACTTCATTTACTTGGTTGAAAATGAAACCCAGTTCTTAAAACTTGATTTCTTCTATTATAGATTTATCATCATACTTGGAAGTTCATATCTTCAATTAAAAAATTATCAATTTTTTTCTAAGATTCGTTATATTTCAACAAATCAATCTTCTTGTACAAAAATGCAATTGTTCTGTTAAAATTTAGTTGGTTTTAGTTGAGGACTTATATATCTAGTTGGAAATTCTTCTTTTTTGTTCTTCAACTTTAAACTTTTTTTGAACTTCAAGTGCTTTGGCGAAGATTCATAATTCTGGTAAACAGTTTTTTTTTGCTTGAATATACGTTCTTTTCGGAAATTTTTCTCCTAAAACGAAATGAATATCTTTAATTTGAAATCCATATATTTTGTTTAGAAATTCTTTCATTCTGGTTGAAATTTAATCTTTCCGATTGAAAATTTATGCATTCATAAAATATTCGTCAAGTTGTTGTAGAGTTCATGTTTTTTTTTGTCAAATATGCAGCTGCAAGATAAAAAATTATTAGGTTCAGTTAAGAAATTAAATATTCTGTCGAAAATTCATCTTTATACTAGAAACTTAATTTTCTTGGTATCAAATATTGCATGTTTTCTTGAAAATACATTTTTCCCAGAAAATTTATCTTTTTTAATAAAAAATTTCAGTAATCTCCAGAAATTTAAAGCATTTTACTCGAAATTTGTCTTTTTGGTAGGAAAATAAAATCTTCATGGTTACTAATTACAATCTTGATTCAGAAACTTATTTATTTCTAAAATATTCGACAGTTTGGTGGATAGTTGATGTTTTTGTCAAATATACAGCTAAAATGTAGAAATCATTCAGGTTTACTCAAGAAATCGAATATTCTGTGGAAACTTGGGCTTTTTAGTAGAAACTTCATCTTTTTGGTATTAAATATTGCATGTTTTCTCGAAAATAAATTTTTTCAAGGAAATTTTTTTTTTTAGGAAATTACAGCTATATCCAGAAAATTAAAGTATTTTATTTGAAGTTCGTTTTTTTCGGTAGAACAATAAAAGATAATTGGTTAATAATGCCAATCTTGATTTGGAAATTAATGCATTTGTAAGATATTCGCCAGTTTGGTGGAAAGTTAATATTTTTGGTCAAATATGCAGCTGCAAGATAAGAAATTATTAGGTTTAGTTAAGAAATCAAATATTCTGCCGAAAATTCGATTTTCTAAAAGAAACCTAATCTTCTCGAAATCAAATATTGCATGTTTTAATGAAAATACGTTTTTCTCAGAAAATGGATCTTTTTTGATAAAAAATTCCAGTAATCTCCCGGAAAGTAAAGAATTTTAGGTGAAAAATTGGCTATTCGCTAAAAATTGAAGATAAAATATCTTCATGGTTAAGAATTCCAATCTTGATTCGGAATTTTATGTATTTCTAGAATATTTGTCAGTTTGGTTGAAAGGTAATGTTTTTTCTAAAATATGCAGCTGTGAGGTAGAATTTACTATTTAGGTTCAGGTATCAAATGTTTCCTTGAAAATACATATTTTCCAGAAAATTTATCTTTTTAATAAAAAGTTCTAGTTGCCTACCCCCGTCATTTTTTGTTATATTTATCTCGCCCTGGTTTTCAAATTTACTTTATTTTTCCGCCACTGAAGTGGCCAAGAATTATTAAATAAATTTGTGGTTTCAAAGTCCGCCATGAGTAAAATGGAATACTTCAATCATTTACCACTGATTTCGAGCATAAAAATCTAATTTTCTAAATATTTCAATACAGATTTCAGAGGGAGACATAAAAAAGTTTTTGATAAACAAAATTCTGAAGTTATAACAATAGATCTGGATTGAATTTGTAATTATGGAGAACTATTCCAATAAAGGGAGATGATCTTGAATGAATCTGAGTTTAATTTTTACAGAAGAAATTTTTCTCAACTCCATTTTTTAATTCAAATTTTTCAACATTTGAAAACTAAGTTTCCTACTCAAAATCAAATAATGTTCATAATATTTCTTTCGTCCTACTTGACCGAGTTTTTGCGTCGTAAATTTTGTTGTTCAGATGGAAAAAAATGATTAAAATATCAATTAATATGAATATTATTGTAAACTTATACAAAACAGGCTATATTTTGGCAAAAATGGGATTATTGGCGAAAAATTGAGAAAAATTCTAATATAGATTCAGGAAAAAAACTTTTATACATAATATTATCTCCAATTTTTCGATGCTCATTTTTGTGGTTCCTTACGAGTTCAGAATCACCGTCCAAGGTCGAGGAGAAGTAAACGGAAAAGATAATGACATTCTAAAAATGTCTGAAATTATTTTCCATAAAAATTATTTACTCGCGTTAAAATCTGAAAAACCTTCCAAAGTCCATAAAAATGCAAATATCACATGAAAAGTAATCGAGTTTTGGTTTTTCCCCGAAACAGAAAGTTTAATTCCTAATCTTCGTCCTAAGTTTGGAAAACTTGCACTTCAGAAAAATAAGATATTTCCTCGAAAGCTGAAAACATTCCCCTATCCCACTTCTTACACTTTGTTCTAGAACTGATTATCTCAAAAAGTTTGTTGCCATTTTTTTCCTCAGAAAATATTAAATTTTTTTCTACGAAAAATATTGAATTCTTAGGAGTGTATTCTGAGTTTTCTGAAAAATCATTTAAAAATTGACGTCCTTTTGGAAGATAACCCTCATACAGCGCTTATATTTTTAATAACATTCTGCATTGTTGTTTAGGGATCTTCATGTAAAAAAAAACATATTTTGCAATCGGAATCGAAAAAACTCAATAATGATCATAAGATGGTTTCCCAAAATTGTTTTGAGTAATTTTTACGCGAAACAGAAAAAAAATCAACCACCATTCTAAATGCGTTTTATTGACCTATGTCTCTGCGGATGTTTATGTTCCAGTTGAATTTAGAGATGGTGTTCAATCCATGTTTGATGATTTGGAAGAAGAAGGAATACTCCTTTTTGCTTGTCATTTCCAAGATTCAATAAAGCTAAATAAGGTTTTTGCAATCTGAAGATGAAAAAAAACATGCCGTATTGCAAGGATTTTTTTTTGCGAATGGTTGTAAATTCTCAATTGTTTCAATCTCTTATTGTCAAAATTTCATCCAGTTAGTGTCTCACATTTTGTATGAGTAATTGATGTTGTCACTGAGGAAATAATGAAATTTTAAAAAACAAGGTTAAATTGATGAAGTGTGTAAATAATTCTTGATTCTCTGTTTTGGAGCTAATTACCTTGGGAATACGTTACCTTGTCGAGGGTGACAGCCTATTCACAAGTTTCACAATATAATCTCCTTTTTGTGTAATTATGTAAATGAATACAATGAATGTTGAAACAGTTACAAAATCGCATTATTATCTTCAATATTTCTCTTTTCCACGATTCGAATTTCGAATATAACCTTGCTTCAATTTCTATATACATTTTTAATCACCAAGACTAAGTACTGGGTAGTATTCCATTACTGAATTTGTAAATATTATGTTTTATCGAATTAATCATCTTTAAGCAATTACTAGTAAGAAACTTTTTTCTAATGGAAGATGGTGGAAAATTTTTTCTTGCATCTAATTTTTGAAACTCTTTAAGATTATTAAATTTTTACCTACATTTCTTGCGAATTTTCGCAACTTCAAACGTATCTGCAAGTCGTATAATTGAGGAGTTGTGATACGGCTGGTTTATGGCTCTCTTACCAATTTGACTGATATTATGTGAAACTGATCCTTGAGGTTCAATGATGAAACTGAAGTTTGCAATGTTTATGGTAAACGAAAAAATCATAAATTTTTTCACCTTAAATTTAACGCATGTATTTAGTAGGTTTAGGTGCACAATAACTGTAAAAAAAGTTTCATCGCCTTTTCGACAGGGGATGGCTGTCATTTTCGACCCCCGAAAATATCGAAAATCGAAAAAAAATTCTGAAACGCTTCAAAGCTTCTTACCTTCAATAAGTGAAATCTTAAAACCTCAAAATAGGACATCTATCAGACATATAATATATTCCACATTTCGGAAAAAACGATGAAGCTTCGAAGAACAGATGGTTTTCCTCATCAGATATTGTAGACTTTCATGATAAATAATTGCAGGAATAGTTTCATCCCCCTACCTGCCAGGAAAGGCTGTCATTTTCAACCCCAGAGAATTTCAAAAATCAGAATAAAAATTCCAAATTGCGTTCAAAGCTTCTTAACTAGAGTCTTAAATATGGATTTCGTAGGTTTTGATGGTAAATATGTGCAAAGAAAGTTTCATCCCCCTATCTGCCGGGGAAGACTGTTACTTCCCAACCCCGGAAATTTCAAAATTCGTAATAAAAATTTTCAAACGTGTTCAAAGCTCCTATTTTGAAATCTTAAATATGGATTTTGTATATTCTTATGCTGAATAACTGTAGAAAAAATTTCATCCCCCTATCTGCCGAAGGAGCCTGTCATTTCCAACCCCTGAAAATTTTGAAAATCGGAATAAAAATTCCAAATCATGTTCAAAGTTTCTCAACTAAAGTCCTGAACATGGATTTTGTAGATTTCAATGGTAAATATATGCAAAGAATGTTTCGTCCCCCTATCTGCCTGGAGAGGCTGTCATTTCCAACCACCGAAAACTTCAAAATTCGGAATAAAAATTCAAAAACGTGTTGGAAGCTCCTAACTTGAAATCTTGAATAT
>WSXT02043059.1:9233-27894 GCA_011762715.2 Neuroterus valhalla | reverse complement strand
CATGATGAGACATTACAACTAAAAGTATATTAAATATATTGACTATAAAATAATAGGAAAATGCATGTATATAAATTGTTATTGATGTTCAATCATACACGGCTGTCATAATGTCAATTGAGGAACTATCATATAAATTTTTGATTTTGTTAATAATTAAATTATTCATCGGATAATATATAACAAATCAAATATTGTAATAATTTATTCCCATTATTGTTATACTTCTAATGAAGTAAAGCAGTGATCTGCGTTCTATAAACAGAGTTTGAAACTCCCGGCATTCAGACATGTTTTTTGTTCGATATACCTCGAGCTAGTGGCAAGCCTGACAGCGGCAATCAAATTCATCCAATCAGATCACGAATAAAAAGGACAATTCTGCAACTTCAGACCTGAGACACGCGTCTTTTACTTTAAGGACTAGAATATAAAACATTTCTTGAATCTAGTAAGATTAAAGTTAATGTAGGAGATTTGAAAAATTCAAGAGGATTCTAAAGAATTAAAAAATATTAAGGAGTAGGTAACTCGCAGAATACTCCTATTGTAAGAAAGAGACTATTTTGATTCCATCTTGAATTTTTTTTATTATTATACCTTAAGCCAAATCCCTTTCGGGGTGAGCGTAACTCGTTTGGTTCCAGCCTCGTTGCACTACTGGAGAATAAAGAATTAATAGGTAAAGATTTGGATGTGAAATTGACATGGAAAATTTCGAGAAACGGATGTGTATGAGAAGGAGGCAGGGACAGGTGAAAGAGTGACTGAAAAGAGATTAAAGAGGAGAAAGTGACTAAAAGTGACTTCGTGATTTTGTGGTATCCCTTCCTTCTTTATCAATTCCACAATTTTATTTTGCAGGAAAAGGTGAAGAGAAAGCTACCTAATAGTAAAAATTCTTTCGATGACTTTAAAGCTGATACTTCGAGACCTCAAAAACAATTTAGAATGACAAAGGTAATTTCATTACTAATTACTTTTAGGGTGTCATGGCCCCAGCAGGAAACGATTATAGTTTTAGTCGAGTGTCCGCCCATTGTGTGAAAAATAAGAGAAAGTGACGGGAAGTGCGAAGACGTGAGGGGAAGTAAGGAAAAATTACAAAAAGAGAGAGGAAGGAAAGGGAAGGAAGGAGGAATGGGGGAAAGTAAGAGAGAATAAGAAGTAAAGGGAAAAGAGGGGAAGTGATAAGAAATTATGAGTGAGAGAAATGAGAGAAACAATGTAGAATAGGGAGAAGAAGGGAAAATGAGGGGATTGTGACAAAGTGTGAAGGGGAGTTGGATAAAGAAAGGGGAACGAAGGAGGAATAGGAGAAAGTAAGAGAAAATGAGAAGTGAAGTGGAAAGAGGGGAAGTCATTAAAAAAGTTATAACTAAAAGAAAGTAGAGAAGAGAGAAAAAGAGAAAATGAGGGAAGTGTGAGAAAGTGTGACGGGGAGTTGGAAAAGGAAGGGAAAGGAAGGAGGACTTGGGGAAAGTAAGACAGAATAAGATGTGGAGTGAAAAGAGGGGAAGAGTTAAAAAATTATAAGAAAAAGAAAGTAGAGAAAAAATGTAGAGAAAGGAGAGAAAGGGAAATTGAGGGAAGTGTGACAAAGTGTTAAGGGGAGTTGGAAGACGACAGGTGAAGGAAGGAGAAAGCAGGGAAAGAAAGAGAGAATGAAAAGTGAAGTAAAAAGAGGGGAAATGTGACAAAGTGTAAGGAAAAGGGGTCGGAGGGGTATATAAACGACTTCAATATCTATCGAATAGACTACAAAACCCGACATTTGTAGTTTTCACTCCTCACTGTTGCACTTCTAAAAAGTAAAAATATTTTCTGAAAGTCAATTGGGAGGTTAATTTCATCATTGAGATCTTTTGTGGATCGGTGAGATAATGAAGTTTAGACATCAGAGGTAAAAGTGAGTGATTGCCTCAGTGGCAGTTACAAATGGGGTTCTCGATTTCTGTATTAAGCTTGTCAGAATCATTAATTTGATGAAAAGTGGCGCCACTCATTCGAGATGTAATTCGATTCTAACAGGCATGCGGCCTTGGGAGTCGATCGCTGCCCACCTGTTGTACTCAGTATTCACCGGGATGCACGGTGCTGGAGTGTCGCCTTGATGGCAATCAGCCCGTGGCTCATGTGCTCCATATGCCCTCGGACAGTTCCCCATCGCCTGCAATGTGTCTTCTGGTGGAAAGCAGGCATTCCCAGAATGGACCTTTTGCGAGGTAAGGAACTACATCTGCATCTTCATCTTCATCTAAATCTACATTCACAGCATCTACATTCTACACCTTCATCTGCACCTGCATATACACCTACAGCTATATCTATATACAGCACCTACATCTTCACCTACAGCATCTATATCTTCATCTACATCTGCATCTGCATCTAAATTTGCATCTTCATCTACAATGTCATCTTCATCTGAATCTGTATTTACAGCATCTACATTCTACATCTGCATATACACCTACATCTACATCTATGTACAGTAACTATACCTTTTACTATATCTGCATCTACACCTTTATCCACATCTTCACCTGCATCTTCACCTGCGTCTTCACCTACATCTACATTCATATTCTCTACATTCTACATCTTCATTTGCATATATACGTACATCTACATCTATATATAGTACCTGCACCTTCATCTACATCTGCATCCATACCTTCATCTGCATCTTTATCCACAATCTACATCTACATTCACAGCATGTACATTATATATTCTCATCTACATATAATTTCACAGCTTCAACATTCTACTCCTTCACATGCATAGACACCTACATCTACATCTTTATACAGCATATACACCTTCATTCACATCTTCATCTATATCTTCATCTACATCTACATTCACAGCATCTACATTCTAAACCTTCATCTAAACCTGCATATGTACCTACATCTATACTTATATACAGCATCTACATCTATACTTTCACCTACATCTGCATCTACATCTAAATTTACATCTTCATCTACACCGTCAATTGCATCTAAATTTGCAGCGTCTACAATCTACATCTTCATCTACATCTGCATATATACCTACATCTACACCTATATCCAGCATCAACATCTTCATCTACATCTATACTTTCACCTACATCTGCATCTGCATCTACATCTAAATTTGCAACTTCATCTTTACCGTCAACTGCATTTAAATTTACAGCATCTACATTCTACATCTTCATATACATCTGCATATATACCTACATCTACATCTATATACAGCATCTACACCTTCATCTACATCTACAACTACATCTACGTCTCATCTACAGCTAAAGCATCTGCACCTCCACCCACATCTACATCTATATCTAAATCTACATCATCTACATCATCTACAGCATCTGCACCTTCATCTTCATCCTAACTTCATCATCTTTATGTACATTCTTATCCTCATCTACATCGAAGTTCACATCTTCATCCTCATCCTTATTTTGTCTCAAAAGTTGCCTTCGTAAACATCTCTATCTCCATTCCTACATTTCCAACTTCTTCTCGGATTCATTAAACCTCATCCTGATTCTTATCCTTATTCCCATTTCTTTCTAAAGTTAGCTCTATATACGTTTACATCGGCTACATCATCCTTGCCTACATCTACATTTACAGCATCTACATTCAACACCTTCATCTACATCTACACCTTAATCTTCATCTACATCTTCATCTGCATCTACTTCTACATATGCATCTACATCTACATCTACAGCATATATGTACATTTGCATCTATATCTTCATCTCCTATTCATCTTCATTTATATTTCCATCCGTCTCCTATTACTCTTGGGAGTCTTCTTCATCATCATCTTTAACCTCACCCTCATATTTTTTCTAAACCTCATATTCTCTACAATGTTGTTTTGATTCTCATCTACATCTACAATATCTACATCTGCATCTTCATCCTTTCCTTCATATTCTGTTCGGAGTCATCTCCATCATTCTAATCATCTACATCCTAATAGTCATATTCATTTACTCCTGCATCATCATCATCATCATCATTATCATCAACAACATATTTATCATCATCTTCTTTATCTTTACCCTCAGATTTTCTTCCAACGTATCTCTATCTTCATCTACATATTCATCTTTTCTCGAGCTTCACTAGGGTTCGAAGTCATTTTCATCTACATTCTCATCCATATCCTTGTATTCTCTGAAAAGTTTGCAGCGTCATCTTTGTTCCAATCCTTATCTTCTTCCTTATACTTTTCTTGGAGGTATCCTTATCTTCATCACCAATTTCATCCTTTTTCTAGCTTCATTGAATCCCCATATTCATCCTGATTCTCACTTTATCTCTGAAGTTATTTTTTATCTTCATCTTTGCCTTTACCTTATTTTTATATTCATCTCCATCTTCATTCTTACTTTCACTTTATTTTCATATTCATATGCATCACCATCTTCATTAAAATACTCATTTTCATACTCATATTTTTTCAAAATACTTTTTTGTCATTATCCATATCCCCGAAATCATGTCTCCATCCATCCCTATGTTCCTTTTGAAGTTCTCTCCAACTTTATTTTCATCTTCTTCCAAAATTTATTTATCCCTCGTCCTCACCCTAATTCTCATCTTCTCTATAACGTTATCCTTATCTTCATCTACATCTATATTCACATCATCCACATTATCAACCTCTATATTCTTGCCTTCATCTTCATTCTCATCTTCATATTCATATCCATCATTATACCCACACCTTCATCTTCATCTATATGCTCATCTCCTATTCACCTTTTTTAAAATCCTTATCCTCTTTCTCATACTCTTGAAAGGCTCATAATTCATCATCTTTATCCACATCTTTTTCTTGTACCTCATATTCTCTTTTGAGTTATCTTGATTTTCATCTACATCTGCATCAACATAATCTATATCTTCTACTTCATTCTTGCCTTCATTTTGTGTACAAAGTCATCTTCATTTCCATTTTCACTATATCATTCTTATCCTCCTATCCTGTCAAAAGTCCCTTCCAACATTATTTTCATCATTATTTTTAACTTTATCCTCATTTCTATATCTATATCAATATTCTCTTCAAAGTTATCTTTATCTACATTCTCATCTTCTTCCCAGTTTCAATAAATGCCCATCCTTATCCTAATTCTCGCATTTTTTCTAATCCTCATATTTTCTCTAAAGGTATCTTTATACTCATCCGTATCTAAATCTTTATCATCTCCATCTACATCTTCATCCTTGCCTCAATCTTTCGTTTGAAGTCATCTTCATATACATTTTCAACCTTATCCTTGTATTCTCTAAACAGTCTTGATCGTCATATGTATCCTCATCTTCATCTGTATCACCAACCTTATCTTCTCTTCATCTTCGTCCAAATCGTCATCATTATTAACATTCTTTTCCTTATATTCTCTCAAAAGTCTCCTCCATCAGCATATCATTGCCATCATCCTTATCTTTATCTTCGACCTCATATTCTCTTCAAAGTTATCTTTATCTTCAATAGCATTCTCGTCTCCTGTCAAGCTTTTTGAAATTCTCAATCCATACCCTTATCCTTATCTCCTTTTCAAGTTCAACTTCATCCACATTCTTCTCACCATCTTTATCTCCTCTTTAGGATTATCTTCAATGCATCTCCATCTTTATGTTCATCTTCTTCCTCATCCTTATCTTCTCTTCCAAGCCAACTTTATCTTCATTCACATTCTCATCCTTATCTTTATCTTCATTCACATTCTCATCCTTATCTTTATCTTCTCTTCTGAATCAACTTCATCTCCATACTCACACGTATCTCCTTTTCCAAGGCATTTTTATCCTCATCTCCCTTCAAAATTATCTTCATCTTCATCCTTTAGTTTCCTCTCACACATTTTCAATCATCGCCAATTGACCATATATTTATTTGCCATATATCATTTCTATAAAGTCATCTTTATCCCTATCTTCATCTTTATTGTCATATTCACCTTTTCTTTCAAGATATCGACATCTTTCTTCTTTATATCCCTTTTTCAAGATGTTCCCACTAATCTCAAATAGGCCTTTTTCTATGAATGTGGATCTCCCCGAAGGAGATTGCTTCATAGAAAAATGCAAATACCGAACAAGAAACTGAATCCTGAAACCTAATATTTTCATTTCCAGAGTGGTGTTTCGACCCGAGAAAAATGTTGCGACCACACCTCAGGCCCAAGTGTCTTATCACCTTGAATCTCGGACGGGGCCCAAAGGTGCAGTGGCCATAGTAGGTCGTTCACCAGCTTATTCGGACGGCTCTTCCGCGATGAGTGGCCCACCAGTGACGCTTCTTGAGACCACCAAGTCAGAAGGTCCCGTCGCAAGAAGAGTCCTTTACCACCCAACTGCAGAAACTGAGAGTTGCCCGCGACACCAAGTCTCAACTCATATAGAATGCATGACAACACCAGAGGGGCCTTTTTCTAAAGTCACACAAAGTACTCAAGACAAAGAGGATGTTAATCGCACTCAAGAGTCTAGAACGTGCTTCGAAACCTTCGTTAAGGAAGATGGCAGCTGTCCCACAGCTACAGCTACCAAGGGTCCATTGGTGCATTGTGTGAGGGTTATTTTTTATTTGCTGTCTTCCCGAATTCATCTTCACCTTCATCTTTACCTTTCACTTCTTTTCTAGGTCATCTTCATTGTCTTCATCTTCATCTTCTTCTTCATCTTCTTCCTCATCTTTGTCATCAACTTTTATTCGAAATCATTGTCATCTTCGTCTCCTTTATCTTCATCCTTTACCTTTTGTTTAGAATTTTTCCATAATCCTCAAATAGCCATATATAGATGACCCATATAGTATCTCTATGAAACCTTCTCCAACCTCAATCTTCAACTTCATTTTCAACTTCTTTGCAAGCCATCTCTATCCTTATCTTCTACTCCATCTTCATCTTTACCTTCTCTTCCAAACCATCCTTATCTTCTTCAAATTCAAATTCATCTTCTCTTTAGATTCATTGACATTCTCTTCCCCTTCATCTTCATCTCCTGTTTTCTAGACGTTATAAATTATTCCTTATCCACCATATATAGATTAGCGTGTTAGTATATCCATGGAGTCATCCTAATCTTCATCTTTATCTTAACCTTCTATTTGAAGGAATTGGCATCTTCCTCTTCCTTTTCTTATTTTTCTTATCCTTCTTCATCTTTGACATCAACTTTTATTCGGAGTCATTGTCTTCTTTGTCTTCTTTACCCTTATCCTTTATCCCTTGTTTAGAAATTTTTAATAATCCCCAAATAACCATATATAGATAAACCATGTAGTATCTCTATGAAGTCTTCTCCAACCTCGATCTTCATCTTCATATTCAACTTCTTTGCAAGCCATCTCCATCCTTATCTTCCATTCCATCTTCATCTGTACCTTCTCTTCCAAACCACCCTATCTTCTTCAAAGTCAAATTCATCTTTATCTTCTCTTTAGGTTCCTCTTTAGTATCCTCTCCCCCTTCATCTCCATCTCCCGTTCTGTAGACCTTATTAATTATTTCTTATTACCCATATATAGATAAGCGTGTTAGTATATCCATGAAGTCATCCTAATCTTCATCTTTGTCTTATCCTTCTATTTGTAGAAAATGGCATCTTCCTCTCCCTCTTCTTCTTATTGTTCTTCATCTTTGACATCAACATCTTTTCGGAATCATTGTCTTCTTCATCTTCTTTATCTTCATCCTTTACCCATTGTTTAGAGATTTTCCATAATCCTTTAAAAACCATACATATATAAACCATGTAGTATCTCTATGAAGTCTTCTCCACCCTCGATCTTCATCTTCAACTTTTTTTCAAAGTCATCTCGATCCTTATCTTTCACTCCATCTTCATCTTTATCTTCTCTTCCAAATCATCCTTATCTTCTTCAAATTCTAATCATCTCTATCTTCTCTTTAGGTTCCTCTTTAGTATCCTCTTCCCCTCCATATTCATCTCCTGTTTTCTAGACGTAATTAATTATTTCTTATTAACCACATATAGATTAGCGTGTTAGTATATCCACGAAGTCATCCTAATCTTCATCTTTGTATTAACCATCTATTTGAAGAAATTGGCATCTTCCTCTTCCTATTCTTATTCTTCTTCATCTTTGACATCAACTTCTATTTGGATTCATTGTCTTTTTCATCTTCTTTATCTTCATCCTTTACCCTTTGTTTAGAAATTTTCAATAATCCTCAAACAACCATATATAGATAAACCATGTAGTATCTCTATGATGTCTTCCCCAGCCTACATCTTCATCTTCACCTTTCATCTTCAACTTTCTTTCAGAGCCATCTCCATCCTTACCTTTCACTCCATCTCCATCTTTACCTTCTTTTCCAAACCATCCTTATCTTCTTCAAATTCAAATTCATCTTCTCTTTAGATTCATTGACATTCTCTTCCCCTTCATCTTCATCTCCTGTTTTCTAGACGTTATAAATTATTCCTTATCCACCATATATAGATTAGCGTGTTAGTATATCCATGGAGTCATCCTAATCTTCATCTTTATCTTAACCTTCTATTTGAAGGAATTGGCATCTTCCTCTTCCTTTTCTTATTTTTCTTATCCTTCTTCATCTTTGACATCAACTTTTATTCGGAGTCATTGTCTTCTTTGTCTTCTTTACCCTTATCCTTTATCCCTTGTTTAGAAATTTTTAATAATCCCCAAATAACCATATATAGATAAACCATGTAGTATCTCTATGAAGTCTTCTCCAACCTCGATCTTCATCTTCATATTCAACTTCTTTGCAAGCCATCTCCATCCTTATCTTCCATTCCATCTTCATCTGTACCTTCTCTTCCAAACCACCCTATCTTCTTCAAAGTCAAATTCATCTTTATCTTCTCTTTAGGTTCCTCTTTAGTATCCTCTCCCCCTTCATCTCCATCTCCCGTTCTGTAGACCTTATTAATTATTTCTTATTACCCATATATAGATAAGCGTGTTAGTATATCCATGAAGTCATCCTAATCTTCATCTTTGTCTTATCCTTCTATTTGTAGAAAATGGCATCTTCCTCTCCCTCTTCTTCTTATTGTTCTTCATCTTTGACATCAACATCTTTTCGGAATCATTGTCTTCTTCATCTTCTTTATCTTCATCCTTTACCCATTGTTTAGAGATTTTCCATAATCCTTTAAAAACCATACATATATAAACCATGTAGTATCTCTATGAAGTCTTCTCCACCCTCGATCTTCATCTTCAACTTTTTTTCAAAGTCATCTCGATCCTTATCTTTCACTCCATCTTCATCTTTATCTTCTCTTCCAAATCATCCTTATCTTCTTCAAATTCTAATCATCTCTATCTTCTCTTTAGGTTCCTCTTTAGTATCCTCTTCCCCTCCATATTCATCTCCTGTTTTCTAGACGTAATTAATTATTTCTTATTAACCACATATAGATTAGCGTGTTAGTATATCCACGAAGTCATCCTAATCTTCATCTTTGTATTAACCATCTATTTGAAGAAATTGGCATCTTCCTCTTCCTATTCTTATTCTTCTTCATCTTTGACATCAACTTCTATTTGGATTCATTGTCTTTTTCATCTTCTTTATCTTCATCCTTTACCCTTTGTTTAGAAATTTTCAATAATCCTCAAACAACCATATATAGATAAACCATGTAGTATCTCTATGATGTCTTCCCCAGCCTACATCTTCATCTTCACCTTTCATCTTCAACTTTCTTTCAGAGCCATCTCCATCCTTACCTTTCACTCCATCTCCATCTTTACCTTCTTTTCCAAACCATCCTTATCTCCTTCAAATTCAAATTCATCTTTATCTTCTCTCTGGATTCATTGATATCCTCTTCATCTTTACCTTCTCTTGCAAAGCATCCTTATCTCCTTCAAATTCGAATTCCTCTTCCCTTCAGATTCCTTGACATCCTCTTCCTCTTTATCTGCATCTTCCGTTCTCTAGACATCAATAGCACCTCCATAAAGTCATCCTAATCTTCATCTTCTCCTCTATCTCCATCTATATCTTCATCTTCGTCTTTACATTCTATTTGAAGTAATTGCCATCTTTTTCTTCTTCATCATCGACCTTTGCCCTTAGTCTAGACTCTTCGATAATCTGGGAGTGCTCTTATATGGATCAGCCATATAAGATCTCCATGAAGTCTTCTCAAACTCGAACTCTGCCTTCATCTCAATCTTCAACTTCTTTTCAAAGGCATCTCCATCCTTATCTTCCACTCTATGTTCATCTTAACCTTCTCTTCCAAACCATCTTAACTTCTTCAAATTCAAATTCATCTTTATCTTCTCTCTGGATTCATTGATATCCTCTTCATCTTTACCTTCTCTTGCAAAGCATCCTTATCTCCTTCAAATTCGAATTCCTCTTCCCTTCAGATTCCTTGACATCCTCTTCCTCTTTATCTGCATCTCCCGTTCTCTAGACATCAATAGCACCTCCATAAAGTTATCCTGATCTTCATCTTCTTCTCTATCTCTATCTTCATCTTCATCTTTGTCTTTGCATTCTATTTGAAGTATTTACCATCTTGTTCTTCTTCATCTTCGTCTTTTGCCCTTTGTCTAGACTTTTTGATAACCTGGAAATGCTCTTATATGGATCAGCCATATAGAATCTCACTGAAGTCTTCTCCAACTCGAACTCTACCTTCATCTTAATCTTCAACTTCTTTCCAAAAGCATCTCCATCCTTATCTTCCACCCTATCTTCATCTTAAACTTCTCTTCCACACCAACCTTATCTTATCCAAATTCCATCTTAATCTTCTCTTCAGGTTCATTGACATCCTCTTCCCCTTTATCTTCATCTCCTGTTTTCTAGATATCATTAATAATCTCTTTTTAACCATATATAGATAAGCGTAATAGTTTCTCCATGTAGTCATCCTCATCTTCATCTTCTTCTCTACCTTCATCTTCAGCTTTGCCTTTGCCTTCTATTTGAAGTGATTGCCATGTTCTGCTTCTTTATCTTCATTCTTTACCCTCTGTTTAGACATTTTTAATAATCCTTAAGTGATCATATATAAATAAAGTATATAGTATCCCTATGAAGTCACCCCTAACCTCGATCTCCATCTTCATCAATAAATTTTTTTAAAGTCATCTCCTTCCTTATCTTCCACTCCATCTACATCTTCATCTTACCTTCTCTTCCAAACCATCCTTGTCTTTTCCAAATTTAAATTAATTTTTATCTTCTCTTCAGATTCATTGTCATCCTCTTCCCCTCTATCTTCATCTTTGTCATCCTCATCTCCTTCTTCATCTCTGTCATTAACTTCTATTCGGAATCGTTGTTATTTTTGTTTTCTTTTTCTTTATCCTTTACTCTTTGTTTAAGAATTCTCAATAATCTCCAAATGACCATAGATAGATAAACCATACAGTATCTCTATGGAGTTTTCTCCAACCTCGATCTCCATCTTCATCTTAACCTTCTCTTCCAAACCATCCTCACCTTCTTCAAATTCATCTCTATCTTCTCTATAGATTCATTGACATCCTCTTTCCCTTATCTTCATCTCCCTTTTTCTAGACATTATTAATAATCTTTTATTAACCATACATATATAAGCGTTATAGTATCTTCATGAAGTCATCCTCATCTTCATCTTCTTCTGTATCTTTATCTTTGTCTTTACCTTCTATTTGAAGTAATTGTTATCTTCTTCTTTATCTTCGTCCTTTATCCTTCGTCTACATCTTTTGATAATCTTCAAGTGCTCATGGATTCATCAACCATATATCAACTCTATGAAGTCTTCTCCAACTCGATTTCTACCTTCATCTTCATCTTCAATTTTGTTTCAAATGCATCTTCATCTTAATCTTCTACTCCCTCTTCATCTCTAACTGCTCTTCTAAACTATCCTTATCTTCTTAAA
The DNA here is from genome assembly GCA_011762715.2 of Neuroterus valhalla. Lineage (NCBI taxonomy): Eukaryota > Metazoa > Arthropoda > Insecta > Hymenoptera > Cynipidae > Neuroterus > Neuroterus valhalla. The sequence goes on along the minus strand of WSXT02043059.1, from coordinate 15,964 downwards.
ATTCATCTTTCTCTTCTCTTTAGAGTAATCAAAATCCCCTTCCTCTTCATCTTTATCACATCTTTTTTTGAATCTCCATCTTCATCTTTATCTTTGATTCCAACTTCTTTCTAAAATTTTTGTCATCTTCTCCGTTATCCTTCACCTTCAGTCTACAAATTCTCGATAATCTCTATGTGCCCATACATGGGATATACCAGATAATATCTATATTCATCCCTCATCTTCGTTTCCATCTTCGCCTTCTTTCCAAGATCATCTTCATCCTTATTGTATACTTCATCTTCATCTCTAACCTCTATTCTTACATTTAGTCATCCTCGTCTCTTCTAACTTCATCTTCACCTTCTCTTTAGAGTCATCAAACACCTCTTCTCCTTCATCGTCATCTACCTTTTTATGAACATTTTTACTTATTCCCAAATAACAATATATAGATTAAACATAAGGTAGCTCTATTGAGTCATTTTCATGTCCATCCACATCTCTATCTTCACCTTCTCTTTGAAGATATCTCCATCTTGATCTTCCAAATTATCTTTTAACCTCCTCTTCCAAGTCATCCTGATCTTCTTCCACTTCATCTTTACCTCATCATCTCTAGAGTCATTCACACCCTCCTCTTCTTTATCCTTATCACCTGTTTTCTGTACATCATTAGAAATGTTCGATTTACACGTCTGGATTAGCATTATATTATCTCTATAAAGCCATCTCCACACACATCTCCATCTCAATCTCCATCTTCATCCCAATCTTAACCTTCTTTCTCAAGTCACCCTATTCTCCTCTATCTTCATTTTTCTTCACCCTTTCTTTGAAGTCATCGTTATCTCATCTTCTTCATTTCTCCATCTTCATAATAATTTTGTCATCTTCTCCATCTTCATATTCTTCATCTCCATCTTCTTCAGCTCTATTCCTTTATCTTATTACCTATACGAGTTATTTTTTTCTTCATCTTTATCTCCATCAGCTTATTCTTTATCTCCTTTTTTAATAAGAGAGACCGTCTAGGTACAACGTCACCAATTTGAGGGCAGGGAAGGTAGAGGGCGCCAAAAACTACTAAAATCTACTACACTTTTTCCTCTCTCTTCTATTTTTGGTTCGAAATTCATCTTCTTTAGTGATATTATTATTGTATTGTTAATGCAACTGTTTGTTTGATCGTCAATCCTTTTTCTAATTCGTGTTCCTGGACTAAAAATTCATTTTCTTTCCAAAAAAGCCCTACATTTGTAACGCACTTCATAGACGGACCCTTTTAGCCAACCTCTCAAAATCCTTCCCATAAATAATTTCTTCAAACTCTTAAAAATGATTTACTCCATTTACTGCAAAAAGGGTCCATCATCCGAAGTCGAGATACTAGAGACAAAAATAGTCAATAGAGAAGTGACTGCAAAGGGGCTGGTGATACCTAACGGCATACCCTTAGAATCCAGACCCTCTGAAGAAACACCAGAAACAAGGATCGATCAGTTGAAGGGCTGCAAACTAGATCAGTTTATAGATACCCTTCAAAAACCTAATGTTCGAAATCTTGATCCTAAAAATAAATTGCCTTGTTCTCCAAACATCAAAGGGGAAATTGAGTCTAGTGCAAGTTTGACAGAAAGGACCCTGGAACCAGCTGCTCTTTCCAGGAGGAATGGATTAGATCCTACCCCCTCGGAAATTCTGGGGAAGGAAGGAAAGTGGAAATATCTGAAACCTATCAAGAAAATTCAACGGCCGAGGCCTGCTTCTGTCGGAAGTCAGGAAAGTGGCCAATTTGATGCAATTCCTTTGACCAAAGGCGTTTCGCATTCTAAAACAAAGGCTGCTTGCAAAATAGATGTTTCTAAAAAGGAAACTGGTTCTGAAAGTAAAAATGGTCTTAGGAGTGAAGGAGAGTATAAAATAAAAAAAGAAGGGGCAAAACTTGAGAAAAGTCTAGAAGTTACAGAAAATCATGGATCTTTTCAAGAAGTTCCTCTTCCTTCACCTGATGAATTGATAAGGGATTTTAGGGAGTATCTTTCTGACTCTCAGATTAAAAAGTATCAATATTGTTCTTCCAGGAGAAATGGGCTCCAAGATGAATGCTATCTTTCTGTCCCTCGTGCTGTTGTCGAGATTAAGAGGGAAGAAATGAAAAAGGGGAAAAAAATGAGTTGAAAGAACTGGCTGTAGAGACTAGACATCAGTTTAGCTAGTTAAGCAAGCTATCAAAATATTGATGATCTGGAAGAATGGGGAATGGGTAACTGTCAAATTTGGATTGATGTTATTTTTCTAAACAAGTTTTGTAAATAAATTATATTTTTATTATTTATTTGATGCATGAATACAGGAACAGGAATTTATTCCTTCAATTATTAATTTTGTCTATGTCATCATATAAAAATTTTGTGTCTAACCCTATATTGTTATGAAATATTTAATCAATAGTTTGAGCCTGCCAGTCTCTGAGCGAGGAGTTTACTTTTTATTCGAAACATAAATTTATTATTATTATTATTTATTCTTTTTCATAGGTTACTTTTGAGATTTGAGAGGAAGTTACGGTACCTAACTAGCAACCTTTAAACCGTAACGGCAATTCGTTTTCTTGAGTACGTTTTCAACGTAAGAAATAATTTTGCAGTAATTCAAATAACACAAGCGACGGAAACCGCAGAAGGTTTAGAAGTATATGACCGAACTGCAACTTGGCAAAGTACTTTTAAGTTTAAACTTAGGTTTCAGGTACAATGACCCTCTGGACCAATTGCGACCAGGGCCGCCTTAACCAATAGGCGTTTAAGGTTGAAGATAACTTCACATGCTTTTGAAAGATTTTTTCTACACTTCGGCATTAGATATTTACAAATTTTTTGAGAAAAAATATTTGTTTGCAGAAAAATATTATTTGCAGAAAAAAATATTTTCTGCGAAAGTAATGTCCTCGCTCAGAGACTAAAAAGCTGAAACTATTTATTGAATATTTTATAACAGTTCAGTGTTAGAAACCAAATTTCAACGGGGTGACTGTATGGTTGCTTTGCTTAAGAGTTCCTCCTAGACGACCTGTGAGGGGTTCGAGTCCCCGTACCCATGATTATTTTTTCTAGTTCCAAATATTTCACGAGTCAATCGGCTTCGATGTTTTTGAGTAATTTATATTATTTTTATCCTTGAGAACGAATTTAACTACTTGGTTAAAACTGAAGTGATGAAATATTGCATTTTCTGTTGAGAATGCTTCTTTTTTAATAACTACGACTGTTCTTTATTCTAATTTGGTAGCCGGTTATTGTCAAAAGTAAAACTTCCTTAAGGAAATTCATTTTGCTTCTTTTAATGAAGAATCGACATTTCAACTATTTGGAGTTTTTTCTTTTTCGTTAAAAATTTCACTGCTTTGTAAACATTTTTTCAATAGAAGATACGTCCTTTAAGATTGAAAATCCATCGTACTCTGAAATTCGTCTTTAATAGAAAATTAAACTATTTGGTTCAAAATTAAATCGGTTTTGTTGATATTAGATGTTTTGTTTTTTAGCCATTTTAGCAGTTGGTTAAAAATTCATCTTTGCAGTTTAAACATTTTACTGATTGTTTGGAAATTTAGCTGATTTTTCTTAATGCGTACCCCTTGCTCGAAAGTTCAAGTGTCTGTTTGCATATTCGATTGTTTTTTTTAAATTCATCAAAGGTAATAATAATAATCATCATTGATATAATTCATATTCGAAGGATGATAATTCATATTTAAGGTTTGAAAATCCAACGATTTCGTTGAAAAGTAATCTTTTTTCTTTTTAGAAATTTTTCTTTTAAACACAAGTCTTTCAAAATAAGAGATACGTTTTTTTAGATAGAAGATGAATTTTCGAAGCGATAAGAGGAATTTTCAACAAGAAAGCTAATTTTCAAACAAAGAGTTTAATTTTTATGAAAAAAAAAACGTTTTAATTTCCATCAAAATTATGATTCTTGACTTGAACTTCCGAAATTAATTATTAGTTTGCGATAGAAAATATGATTTTTCAACGAAGAATATTGATTTTCACAAGAAAAATAATTTGAATATTATATTATTATTTTTAATTATATTCATTTTAATATTTTAATATTTTTTATTCCCTTTTTTTATTTATTTTTGCTCACATTCATTTTCATTCATTTTTTTTTCATTTTCCTTCATATTTATTTTGTATTTCATTTATTTTTTATTCATTTTAATTGTATCATCATTTTTGTTTAAAATTGATCTCTTTGGTTGAGAATTGAACTATTCTGTCAAAAGAAACCCCGTTCCAAGAATTAATCTGTTTTGGTTGAGGAGTCCACTTTTATGCTGGAAATTAACTTTTTGTACTTACTCTGCCTCTGTAGCTAGGAAATTTTTCAATAAAAATAAAAAAAAATTATTATTAAAATTAAAATTATTAATAAAAATAAAACATTTTGTAGAAATTTCATTGTTTGTGGTTAAAAATGCAACTTTTTGGTTGGAAAATAATCTTTTTCGTTGAGAAATTATCTCTGCGGTAAAAAATTCATCTTTTTACGTCAAGAATCCAGAAATTCCAAAACAAAATTGAAATTTTTTTTTTTCAATAACGTTTTTCAAGAAAGTTAGTCCATTCAGCTTGAAAGATTCCACAATTTCCAGAAACTTCATTCTTATTGGTTGAAAATACAACTTTATTTTCCGGAAGTCGACCTCCTTTGTTGAAAATTTATCCCAATTTGGTTGTCATAATTTTTTCGGGAAATTCGGGAATATTTTTGGTTACAATATTTATTACTGTATGCTACAATAGGTGGAACACAAATTAGATTTGCTAAAGGAAAAAAGAATATTTCGAATCGTAGAGGTCAACAACTTACTAATTTGTTTATAAAAATTGATTCAAATATTTTATAAACTGATTTTGTATCTAAGATGCCACTGTACTGATTTTTGTAGATTCCGGAATAATTCCGATTTTTCGCGGAAAGATGAAAAATAAATTTTCAAAAATAATTTTTTTTTATGTTTAATTCGTAAACAACGAAGAGCAATAAGGGAGGAATCGGAATAATAATTTGTTATAATTCTCTTTGTTGTTTATTTGAGAGTTTTTTAACAACAGAAATAAACGTTTTGTCCATTGTTGGGCTTTCTAGAAAACATAAAAAAATTACGAAAATCAGTCCTATCGAAGTAGATGTGCTTACTGCGCTCTTATTACGGATTCGTGATACCGACATGTTACCGACATTCATAAAGTTTCATATCTGCAGTGGTTCGCGTCCGTGCTAAAACTCTAGAATATTCTTGACGACGTCATAAAATGATATTCCTTAACTCTAAGAATAAGAAACAGTAATTTTTCAATTAATTATATCATTTATGAGGGAGAAATAAATATTCCCTGTTTTCTGAAATCAAAATTATATCACGCTGTATAAAATGCAAGGAAAAATCCAAATATGACTCCCAAATGCTGATTGGGATTATAACTAACGTCGGAGCTCTTTACGCTTAATTTTGATTCACTTGCATCGGAAACATTCAAGAAGCTTAGCACGGACGCGAACCATTACAGACGAATAAATTTCTTGATGTCGGTAACATGTCAGTGACAAGAAACTGGCTAGCATATCTACTCATCCAATAACAAAATGTAATATTTTATTTATTCTTCCCTCAAAATAAACCATACAGTTTTAGTTTTTTATTCGATTCCAAAGGGGGGTAGGGGGTATATAATAGCCCACAGGCGCCATAATCTAAAGCCGGCCCTGACTTGTAGAGTCATAAAACGTCAAAAATGGAGAATCGGGAAGAGAAAGAGCAACCAGTCAGTGCGGGAATGAAAACTGAAGGTTTTAAACTGGCGAGAGAAGATCGTGAAATTGTTGGCAATAAAAATATAATAGTACCCATTACCTTGATTGCATGCTAATAAATCAAGGGCGACAATCATAAGTTGTTTACAGCACAAACATAGAAACAAAATAGATTTTTTTGTTTTTGAAACAGCTTTATATAGCTGCATGAGATGTATGTACAATTTTATTATAGGGCAGTAAAACCAGTAGTCGCCCACTTCTGAATAGCTTCATGTTCAACAATATTTTATAGAACATTTTTCACATTTGATTTTTATGCAGGAAAAGAATTACAAGATGAAAAAAAAAATTAGGTGTAAAAATTTACAAGTGACCTATGGTCGGCCACAAAAATCTTCCGATCAGCCACAAAAATCGAGAAGCGACTGAAAAAAGGATGATGATACCTAACGGCATACCCATGCACTTAGACAATCCAGATCCTCTGTAGAAACAACACAAGCAACTAGACCAGTTTATGGCCAGCTTTATGTAGAAACATAAAATGTGCCTACAATGTTATCATAGGGTAGTGGAAGCAATTTTCGGCCATACAAATGACGCAAAGTTGACAACGAAAATCCTTTTGGTCGACCACTTTTCTCACGTTAGATCGGCCAGGCAAAACATGGACCCTAGTTCGGTCAGCTTCGTGTAGCTATATAAAATTTGTGCACAATTTTATTATAGGGAAGTGAAACCAGTAGTCGACCACTTCTGAAAAGCTTCATTTTTAACAATATTCTATGGAACATTTTTCACATTTGATTTTTTGCTAGGAAACGAATCACAAAATGAGGATTTGCTGAAAAAGTACACAAGTGACCTATTGTCGGCCACAAAAATCGCGATGTGACTGGAAAGAGGATGGTGATACCTAA
>WSXT02043048.1:0-13257 GCA_011762715.2 Neuroterus valhalla | reverse complement strand
GATACTTGCGAGCGAAGCGAGCTGCGCGCGAAGCGCGCGATGAGAATGTGCCCGCGAAGCGGGCAGATTTTTTATTAGAAAATGATTCTTTCTATTTGGAAATTATTTTTCTTGTTTTAAAATTCACCTTCATGGTTGAAAATTGGAGTGCTCTGGTTAAATATTCATCTTTTTATTTGGATATTCATCTTCTTAATGGAAAATTGAACTAATAATTGTCAATCCATTTTTTTTTGTTATCTTGAATTGATTTTTCCTAATCATTAGTTTACCTGTTCCAATTTGCGTAAAAAAATGATATTTTTTTGTTGTTGAAAATTTGAATATTCTTTTCAAAATTGATTTATTTTACAATGTTTGATCTGTTGCCGTATTTAAGAATGTTTAGAATAATTATCATAAATAAAAATCAATGTTTGTGTTTTGCGACAAATATAAATATTTTACTTCTAGTTGACCGAGAAAATTGAAAAACTTGACCTTGAAGAACCGGGAAATGACCGGGGATTTTAAATCGTCCGCTTAATCTCCACCCTGTAATCAAGTTGATATTAACAACGCAGTTTCAAACGTTGCATCCAGAAGCTCTGCTCAGAAAACACTAATGAGTTCATTTTCTTTTGAGGTATAAAGTCGAGAATATTAACCGCGAGAATCTTTTTGGTAATTGAGTTCAAATTACTGCAAATCTAAATAATTACGAAAGACACGATATTTATGAAGAGTAATTTAATTTCTCAAATACTTTAGAGTTCCCATTCAATTTTCCTATTGAAATATTGATGTAGTAATTTCAGAATAAGGTTCAATATCACTCGTACATCATTTAATTATTTATAGTCTCTAACTGATTTCTAACTGTATCACTTTAGGGTCATTATGTCATTTTGGGAGGGGTTGCCGATAAACTCAAACGATCAAGTAATTCGCTGTTGAATCTGGGGGTAAGGGGTGAATCTTAGTCTTAAATCACTCATGAAATTGTCTCAGATTGATCGACTTGCATTAATTATCCGTTCCTAATTGATCAGATGCTTAATATTATGCTAAGCTATACAGCAATTAATAAAATTTCATCCATTTATTGAGAAATGTTTCCGGGATTGAAGATAAGAAAATGAAAATCAAGGACATTTGCAATTGGTTGAATCGAATTTAAATCTTCAAAATTTGGTTGCCTGGGCGCCTATCGGCAGAGGGCCAGTTTCTCGGCTGTTCATGCTTGAGTGATTCTGTCCCTCCCGCCTCCGAGCCTCGCACGATGCATTACGACAGCTCATCAGCCTTAAAAAGGCAGTACCGTAATGAGTAGTATAGAAGTTGTTTACTTGGAGATTTGCGACGCACGTATCCACGAGACTATACATACGGTCCTGAGTGTTTACCTTTGCCTAGTCAGTCGTCGCTTCAAATCTGGTTCGAACTGGATTTCCAATTGCTATCGCCTGAGGACCACACCCCTGATACTGGCCCCGAGGCAAGCGTCGAGTGTATTACTATGTTTGTACCCATTTAAAAATCAGAAATAGTAATATTTTAAAGATGGCTATTTCTTTAATTTGTTAAGAATGAAAATGTGTAATTTTGTTTACTTGATTTTGCAATTATTGTAATAAAAACTCTCGTATGTCTCGTTGAATAACGCTTAGATAAATATGAATAATTTCTTGTACATATCTGTGAATTTCACCTTTTCAAAAAAAAAGAAAAGAAAAAAAACCGGATCAAATTTAGTTATAATATTTTAGACGTCTGTTGTGCGATTTATTGTAAATAGATATTTTTTGAGTATAGATAGCTGTTGCGAAGAAGTGACGAGACTTCTTATAACCCCAGACTCCAATTTGCGTTATAGTTTTACGGATGATAGGACAGACCTCTTACAAAACTTGCCAAGCATTTTGCTCGTTAGCGTCTGAGAAGTTTGGGTGCCATGAAGAGAAGGTTGGATCATGGACACTTGGGTCTAGAAAATGAGAACTCTTGTCACAGGCGTAAACAGTTTTGCAATTAAGCAAAGCACGATCGTTCCCTAATACAGGGACAGTGTTGGAAGCATTAAAAGCTGAAGTAGGACGTAAAGCGTAAAGTGTACTTAAGTACTTCGGGTCACACTCCCAGCACATATTATACCTTCCTATACATACGTGTTTGCCCTCACTCTATTGTCGTTCTCGTACCCTCAGATAGGTACCAATATACGGAGCATGCGAATACTTACACCCCTTTTTAGTGTTCAGCGCATGACTATACCACCCTCCGAGGTTCTTAATAATGGCAGAATGCAGATATTCAGTCCCAGCATACATTCAAGCACAGAATGGTAAACATTGAACATTCTCGTTCACACTTCAAATTTGTCCTTTATGATAAATAGCGATAGATTATAAATGATAAATCTCTTATAAAAGTCAATGGTCATGCCACGCTCAAAAACCCAGTTCCTGCATGTTAGCGGGAAACTGGAGGGTGTATTCAACACAACCAATTATGACTCTTCACGAGTTAGGTTTACCTCGTAAGAGATTATGGCCTCATTTTACCCAAATCCTAAATTAGATTAGATTTGAGATCTAGACATTTTTGAAGATCGAGAGTTTAGGAAATATTTTGAAATGTGGAGGACCCTTGCATAGTAGAGTGTCCTATTGAAACCTAATATTTTTATTTTATTCTATTACGTATTCTCTAACCTTGTTCCATTGGGCGAAAAAAATTTTTTTCTTTCCGCAAGTTCAAACATATGTTCTGACACCTTAAACAGACCCAGATTTATCTAATAATGTTACATTTTTGGCTTGGAATACAAGTGATAGTGCAAATTCTGGAAGAATACTCGACCCATTTAGACCAAAAATACCACTTCTAAGCGTGAAGAATGACCCTTTATAGGGATTGAATCATAGTGTGCATTTTGTAAATTTGACACGCAATTTTCTGGATATTTTAGTACTAAAGTGTCTGAATAAGATTTAAGGGAGTGAAGAATTAGAAGAATAATTATATTCTGGATCCTGACCCCTAAAAAGGGTAGATTTTCACAATTAGGAGTAGTATTTTTGGTCTAATGAGGTCACGTTTTTTTTAGCGTCTGGTTCTGTCAATTTTATTACCTGACAAATGCTTGACATAATCAGGCTGGCTACTTGACCGGTAAACCGGGAGTTTTATTAACCGGAGAAAAACCGGGAAATGAGTAAAAAGAATTCCTATTTTTTTTTTTTCATTAAAAGAAAAACTATTTGCGAATATGTTGCTCCGTGAGCTTTTTTTTTGCTCATAATCATTTAGCCTATAATATTAAAATTACAATTTGGATGTAGAAGAGAGTAATTTAAAAAATTCGATCTTACAATTCAAAATTCGTCACAACTTTCAAGTCCCCTCTCCTTAATTTAAATGGAGAAAGTTCTTCTAGAAGTTTTTAGAGTAGAAGCAATATTTTGAAGAAGAAATTTTTCAAATTATAATACGAAACTTGCTGAAAGTGTTCATTGCGAATTCATAAGTTTTAAGTTGAATAATCAACTTAAACAGTATCGTTGAAAATTAATTTCTTCAACTGAAAATTCAATTGTTTCATCTTTAGCGGAAAATTAATCTTTCCTAGTTGAAAGTTTAACAATTTGGATGAAAATTTGTCTTTGAATTGGCAATGCAATAATCTCGTTGAAAATTCACATATGTTGTTAAAAATCGATATCTTATCAGAAAATGATCTTTTTCTTTAAAAGGGAATTCTCTTGATTAAAAATTCTTCCTTAGGGGTAATCATACAAGTTAAACAGTTGAATATTTTTTATGTTATTTGAAAATTCATCCAGTTGAAAACTCTTAAGTTCGTCTGAAAATTAATTTTTGAAGCCAAAAATGTTATCATTCCACTTTTTTGGTTGGAAATTTTTTTTTTTTTTTAATTGAACCATTTTGTTGAGAAACTGTATTTTTGGTTGAAAAATAATTTTTGGTTAAAAAATGCAACTATTCTACTTGGAGATTCATTTCTTCAGTTAGAAATTCGTCTTTCTGGTTTAAAATTCAACTGCTACAGTTAACCATTTACATTTTTGTTTGAACATTCATTATTTTGTTTAATAATGTAACAACTTGTTTGGAAGTTTTTTTTTGTTGAGAGATATTTTTTATTATTATAAGTCATTTTTTTAACTGAATCTTAATTTACTTCATTCAAATTCCATGGGTGAAGTTTAAAAAATTCATTCGTGTCGCTTAGCATAAATTTTCTTAAATATAAAATTGGAGCATTTAAATTTCTGTTGACAATTGATCTTATTTTGTAAAAACTGATCCATCTGTTTGGGAATTTAACTCTTCAAGTTGAAGATTTTTCGTTTTAGTTAAAAACTCTATGTTTGGTGTAAAATTGTTTCCTTTTTGATAAAAAAAATGGTAATGTTCCATTTTCGCTTGAAAATAATAATTTTTTTAATTCGAAATTCAACTATTTTGTTGAAATATTGTATTCTGTGGTAGAAAATTAATCTTTCTATCAGGAAACTAATCTTTATGTTTGAACATTTACCTCTATAGATGGAAATTGGAGTGCTCTTGTTAAATATTTATAATTTTGTTTTAAAATTTATCTTCTTGATTTGAAATTCAACTTTTCAAGTTGAAGATTTATACTATTATGTAAAAATTCATCACTTTCGATGAAAAATGAACTATTTTGTTGGAAACGCTTTTTTGATTTGTTATCGTAAATTGATTTCTTTGAGTTCTAAGCCTAATGGTTGTTCCAATTTTTGTAAAAAAATTATCTTTTTTCGTGGAGTTTTTTTTTCCAAAATTAATTAATTTTGCAATGTTTGATCTGTTGGCCAAATCGACAGCCTATATAATATAATAGTATAGCCTAGTAATGTTTTAATAATAATTTCTGGTGTATTTATTGCCCCAGAGTCTAAGTGGTCAACAAAAAAAACTGAGTTTTGTTTATGACACCTATTGCATAGTGAGGCGAAAAAGTGCCAATGGACAAATTGATTTTCAGGCAACACTATTTTGATCCGATTTGAATGTGTTTTTTGTTTATTATTTATTTTTAGAAAAATGTTTCAAAATTAAACTTTTAAGTGTGACGTTTCTTTAGGGTTGTAAAGTTCGTAATGTATGAATGTCGAGAATGCAAAAATTAAGTACGTGGGTGAGTTAAAAAATGATTTAGTCGGAGGAAACAGAAGATGAATTGACGGTTCTAATGCGAACGTTTTTGTGAGTTAACATTTTGTGTCCAACCCTAAATTATTCCAATTTTCTCATTTTCAATCATTTCTTTAGTTACTGGCGAACTTCAGAAATTACTGAGGGTTTTCCGTAATTCCGGAAGTTTTACGTTTCCAATTTTGTTATAATAAATATGAATTCATAAATAAAACTATTTAGCAATGTTGTCCAGAATGTCGTAGGAGTCGGAAAAGTTATTAAATTTGCTGTAAACAAATACGTACATGAATAAAAATGTTTCTTGGGGATCATTTCATTTTAATTAAATTTGAACAATTCATAAGCAAAACCATTTCTCAAACTTGAATAATCAAAGTTAATAAGTTAATAATGTATTTCTTATATTACGGAATCTACCCAAAATTTCTGTGGAATTATGGAACATATTACATAACTACTTTTTTCACAAAAATTTGTTTCATTAAACAATATTGATGGAAATATTGTTATTGTTAACAATTTTATAAACATTGTTTCTCGCATCATGAAAATTCAATTTTATGGATTCAAACTAGGAATTTCTTTTTTTCTTGGAATTAACTGACAATTACTTAGTAATGACCTCTTGCAACCACAACTGAACTTTTAATTCATGAATGTAGAAGACGAGAAAAACGAATTATAAATCTGTTGATAGTAATAACAATGAACATTCGCTAATCGTCATATTTGTCTTATAACAAAGTTTGAAAATAAGATATTTACATTGATTGATTGCTTTGAGAGAATGAAGTTTCTAAGTCGAAAAATAGCAAAATATCTGTAGCAGCTGATTTTTTATCGTATTTGTGTCTAAAAAAACAATGAATAAATTATTAACTCCCATTAATTTAGTTGAAAAACTGTTTTGCTCAAATTTTAAAAATATTTTTCTACTGAGTAGACTACAGAAAACTGGGATATGAACAGGAATTTCCTCACGTTAATTTTTTTTAGGTCTAGGTATAAAACAAATACAGTTTTTTTCCGAAATATTGTTGAACTTCCAAAATTCTTATTTGAAATTTCATCATTTGATCACTCTAAGTAGTGAATTATTCCATTTTAGTTTCTAAAGTCACTTTTTCAACCCTTTGAAGACTTATGTTTACCTTTTTCAGCTTTCAAATTTTTCCAAATAATGAAAGTTAAAACCAAACAAATTTGTCACCTCCTATAATATAATTTGAAATTGGAACTTTCTAGCAATAGCGTATTTTAAAAATAACTGAATTTGTTTTAAAGAAGATATATCTACGTTGAGTTCATTCTGTTACGAGTTGAAGCTAATTTTATCCGACTTATGATCAAATTAATGAATTGTAGATAATTATCAGAAAAGTTGAGCGATTCTGATTGGATTATTCAATTTTAGACGAATCACCTTGAATTGAAATGTCATTGCAGATATTCTTATCAAAGTCGAGGAAATTTCGAGAAAACTCAAAGAAACTTATTGTTAGAAATTTTTTTTTACACATAAAGTCTGTTATGCGAGAATCTTCAAAACTTCCTTACAAAAATAAATTTCAATTCGTGAAACCATTATTCCTTGAAATATTTGATATTAATTAAAATAATTAGTTATACTATAATCAAATGAAATGCATGTCACCGAAACTCGTTAAAAAATCTCTTTTTCTATTTACAGTTTTTCCAAATGTGCCGCCTGCTCCAGGAATGCCCTGCCAGGGTGAAGACAGTGAGTAACTGAAATGTTTCATTCATCATTTAATATCCATTTTTGAAAGATCAAGTAAACTGGAATGAATTCATACGTATTTCAGTGCGAATGATAATGCTACAAACAACTAATGTAGCGTGTAGAATTTTGCTTTCGTCACTGCCGTTCTAATTCTTTTTAATATAGCTTTTCAAAAAATATTGAATGAAAGTTCAAAAGAATTTTATTAATCCATTTAAAGTCTGAAAATTTAATGCCTTCTTTGAAAATTAGAAATATTTGTTCTCTTCATTGAATTAATTATTTGAAATTTGGCGTGTCAGTGAACTTGTGTACTCAGCATAAAGTCTCAATTTTGTTTGTTTTGATTGGGCTTCTAAATAAAATCCCGTCACTAGTGACTAATCCAAGAATTTACCAACATTTACTCACTGATAATATAGAAGGAAGCGAAGCATGTTTGGATTTCTTCAGTGCACATTATTTCGTGAAGTTCGTAGTGGTGAAGAGGTCAAAAAGTACGAGGATGATTCAAGTTAGAAACCTTCTGGATATGTTTTTATTCTTCTTGAATAATGTTTAAATCCCAGACGCGATTCACTCTCGAATCAGATGAATACTTTTGAGTCTGCGTTAGAGACTCAAGAGTGCGTTAGTCTGGTGTTAACTTTGACTATTGCACTCAATTTTAATGACGACGTCTTTGATTCGAGACCCATCGGTTCAATTTTTCTTGAAACTTTTTACCGGTATTATATTTTCTCCAGTGACAATAGAGCCTCCTTTATATTTTTGCTATAGCTGTTGTTATTCAAATGTACTTTTGCTAATAATAATTTTTGTTTGTCTAGGGAGCATCTACAGACGAGGTGCTCGAAGATGGAGGAAACTATACCGAGTTAATGGACATATATTTCAGGCCAAGCGGTTCAATCGAGTAAGGAATAATATAATGTTCTTTGTCATCTTTCAACCTTTTGATATTGATACTTCTGCCAGAGAAAGCAGAAAAATTAAGAAGTTTTCGTTGAAATGTATTTTTTGTGTGAAAAATAATTCTTTAGTGGAGCTTGAAATGTCTGGAATTTTGTAGAGTTTATAGTTGAAAATATTATTCCTTGCACTAACTAATTTGATTATGCCTCGCTTTTTGAAAAATTTGAAACAATTGATGATTACATTAAAATAATAATCTAATTTTCAACTATTAAAGACTGCTCTTGAGTCTTTCGTGATGCTGCAGAAGTGTGAATTTCATTTGGTGTTTCTAAATGTAAAACTAATTCCAATTCAAATTTTCTTTCAGCGAGCATTTTGCGCCTACTGTCGAGATAGAATTTGGGGTTTGGGAAGACAAGGTTTTAAATGTATCCAGTGCAAGCTCCTAGTTCACAAGAAATGTCACAAGGTGGTGCGATTACCGTGTCTCAGTCAACAACAGCAGCAACAGCAGTCTTCAGAACAAGGCATCGATAGAAATGGTGATCACCAGCTAGATTCTCGACAGTCCAGTCCTCCTACTCATCTCGAAGATGATGGAACAGATACCTTGACAGTCGAGGAGCATGGATATCGAAATCGTAAGTAGAAGTTCTCCTAGAAAAAAATGCCACAATCAGCCAAAAGGATGGTCCCTTGCAAGTTGATCTAAAATTCAAACTAAAAATTCAGAACTTGACTCATTCAGATTTGAAATTCAAATACAAAGCATAAATTTGAACAGTATACTTCCCTGCCCGTGGTTCCACTCCCAAGAGTTTACTACTAAATATTGTAGGAGTAAGAAAACTTCGTTTAGTTGCGCTACACAACTTGTGCTTTCTCCAAATTTCTGGATATACAAACATAAAAGATTCTAATATCAAAAAAGTATTCGGAGGGTGGACCACTCAACTCACGAGTGTACACCAGATTTGGAGATTTTGAAATATTTCTGAGGATCTAAACAAATTTAACAAAGAATTCGATTATTTTAATTTTTCCACAAAGATTCTACAAGACCTTACTGGAAATGTATTTTTTAAATAAAATACAATACATTACAACAGAGTAAAATAATATGCAAATTTTTATTTTTTACAAAAGTAGTTTGTGTAAAACCTTCTAGAAACCACAAGTTTTGGTAGAATTGAGACGCTTCTCAAAAATTCAACAAATAATTACAAATTGTTACAAAAAATTACAATTTCCTCATTGTTGTAATTATCTAATTAATTCTTTTTATTTTGAAAATACATTCCCACATGATGATTTGAGAGACATCAAGAGATTTCTGAGAAGTTTAAATGATTTTACAAATATTCCAAAGAATTACATCTTGTACATTAGAATTCAAGAGTGATCGACCCCTCGGAAATATTTTGAATTTCAATTTTTATTCCGGAAAGTTCCCTGTTTGTTAGGTTGCTTTGATTTCCTCATTGCAAAACTAAACAGGCTTGAATTTCTCAAGCATATGCAATTTATATAGCACTTGCAAAAATCATACAAAAAATCTAAAACAAAATGTGACTTGCTTCTTCAAATGTCCTTTTCCTCTTTAACCTGAGATGAAATACTAATATCGATAAATTGTTTTATTCCTAATTGGAAAAACAGGAGCAGCTAGCGATGAAGGTGAGGAATTGGCGCTGGACGCGATTCCCGGTGCCGAAGGAGCTGGTGATTTGCAGAGACAGTATTCCTTAAGCGACTTTGAGCTCATTAGAGTAATCGGTCGAGGGTCTTACGCAAAAGTCTTGATGGTGGAACTCAAACGAACGAGAAGGATCTATGCATTAAAAGTCATCAAGAAGGCCTTGGTCACCGATGACGAGGACATTGACTGGGTGCAAACCGAAAAGCATGTTTTCGAAACGGCTTCGAATCATCCTTTCCTCGTCGGTCTTCATTCGTGCTTCCAGACGCCCTCGCGTCTCTTCTTCGTCATCGAATTTGTTCGAGGTGGTGATCTCATGTTCCACATGCAGAATAAACGTCAACTTCCAGAGCCACACGCTTGTTTCTACGTTGCCGAGATCAGCCTTGCCTTAAATTTCCTTCACGAAAAAGGTACCCAACCATAATTTATTTTCTTTGTTTAGAGTGACAAGAAGGATCGTCATCCTTTACCTGATTCGAAGTTCCTGAAAGAGTTGCATTTTGTACTGCAGAAAAGAATTCTCAAGGTTTAGTTTCAAGAACCAAATCCGTTCAACTCGTTTTTTTTTCAAGAGAAGAAATAGGCTTTTTTATATGTTTTATATGTAATAGTTTACAGATTGACTTTGTTCTTTCCCCATGTAGGAATAATTTACCGAGATTTGAAATTGGACAACGTCTTGCTCGATCACGAGGGACATGTGAAATTGACAGACTACGGAATGTGCAAGGAAGGCATCAGAGAAGGTGACACGACGGGTACTTTCTGTGGAACTCCAAATTACATAGCGCCTGAAATTCTGCGAGGAGAGGATTATGGTTTCTCTGTTGACTGGTGGGCGTTGGGAGTACTTCTGTACGAAATGTTGGTTGGTCGAAGTCCGTTCGATATAGCAGGAGCTTCAGAGAACCCTGATCAGAATACTGAAGACTACCTCTTCCAAGTGATCCTGCAAAAGACTATTCGAATTCCTAGAAGTCTTTCGGTTAAAGCAGGCTCTGCTCTCAAGGGCTTCCTCAACAAAGATCCGGCGGAGAGACTTGGTTGCGGTCGAGGCCCATCAGCTTTCTCTGATATTATTGGCCATCCTTTCTTCAAAGAGATCGACTGGGAAATGGTAAAGTTTCATTTAAACAAATGATAATTGAGACACAGAGCCTATATAAAAAGTATGGTATCCTTTCCTTTTTAAATATAAATAAAATTTTGCTTTTAGATGCTGAAACTACTCTCTCTCAAAACACTTAAAAAGATTTAGGGCTGCGCAGTGTAGATATGATGAAAAATGTGAAGTTCTATGATGATAAATGAAATTTCACCTTTTTTTTGGATATTCCCTCTGCTCTTCGAATAATTAGTAAAATATTCAGAATCGGAAGTATTTGCTTTTAATTTGAACCTATTGCATCTATCTCAGAAAAGCATATCCTTATTTGTTTTTATGAAATTTGTAATTTTTTTCCCGTTGTTTCGAAAATTTTTGTTGTTGATCAGTTTCTAAAAGAAGTGGTTAAAAATAATAGCAGATGTTTGTGGAGGAAGTGAATTAATTTGTATATTAACGTAAAAAGTCTCTAATGTACTGATTGAACTGGAGCTGGGCTATTCTCGTTTTTGTCAAAGAAAACTTTTCTACAGAGAAATGTTGAAATTATGTTCCAGTTAGAGCAAAAGCAGATCACACCGCCTTACAAGCCAAGCTTGAAATCCGATCGCGATTTGGCAAACTTCCCACCTGAATTCACGAAGGAACCAGTACGTCTCACACCCGATGATCCGTAAGTCACAATTTCTAATTTATTGCGTTAAAAAATCTACGCTTTGAGACTTCCCTTGAAAGTTGCAAAGAAGTGAGAATTGAAGTAACCACGGAATCATTTAACTCCACGTGCTTAAAGATTATTGACGGTTCATAGTCCTGAAACTTTTGATTAATAAAACCCAAAATTGAGCAGTTTGAAATTGCATGAACCTTTCAAGGTATTGAAAACATTTTTTCATTCAAATTGCAAACCTTAATTATTGTGTGATTTTAAGTTCGAATATTAGAGTTAAAGGCTAGAAGAGAGGTTCGGTAGCGTTAATCTAATATTGAAGATTGAAAAATGTATTATTTATACTATACAATACAAAAAGCACTTTGAAAGCATTTTTAGAATCTCAAATCTTACCATTGAAAAACAACTCAATTCCGGGAATCGTGTCTTTTGATAAAAATTCAAATTTGTCCCTAAATTACGTAAGGATTATTTTTTTTTTTAATAATCCCCTCCCCCCGTAAGTCTTATTTTATAATAAGTATGTATAACTTAACATAGGCGTAAGATTTCGATGGACGGGGGGGGGGGGCACGTTTCACGTAATTTAAGGACGGCCCCCTTCCTCAAATGACTAATTTTCCTGGAATGCGATAATGGATGTATAAGTTTTTATTGAAGCTGATGAACGCGCGTAACATATTGGGATTGACAGTCTTTTGAAATTGAACCAACTGTTCAGCATTGGTTTTCTAGATTATATAGAGCAATTCTGTCGCAATCGAAGTCCATCACGTCACAGATCCTTAGGCCTAATGTTGTTTACGTCAATTGTCAATGTTAAGAGTTTTAGTTGATCTTCTATCATATCTCGGGGTATTTATTTATTGCTAATAATATTTCAATCGCCAGTTTCGGCACGTGCTGAGCGGAGAGTCTGTTTTGACCTTCTATCGTAGCTTTAGACTATCTGTACTGACTAGCACAATTTGGTGTAATTAGTCGGCACGCGACAGTCCAAAGACCTGAGGGAGCATTTACACATTGGTACCTCCGATCTATACTCTTCTATCTAGGGTGAACAGTCTGAACCCTTGAATTTCGATTATGATGGCACTTAGCGCCAGTACGCGAATGCACTCAGAGGCAAACACAAAACAAGATTGAAGAGTTTGGCTTTCTAACCCCAGATAGGAGACTATAACACGTAGGTGCCAATATGACATCATTCAGGCCTTTAGAGATTTTAGACACCCCCTTGCTCTTTTTCATGCGTTTTTCCGCATTCTTTTTTTTTACATTTAAGAGACGCTCTAAAAGCGCCCCCTAAAGCGTGACGTCATATGTAAAGGCCTCCTGATCTATTCTACGTAATGTAATTAATTTTCTGATGTATTGCTAGTTGTGTAACATGTCTGAATCCATTAATTTTCAACAACAAAAAAATCTGATCACTGAGCGCAGGCTCGCTACGCTCGCAAGTTTTAGCGCGACTAGAGCGCGTCTATCAAATCTCGCACTTCGCGCTCGATAATTAATGAATGCACCTCGGGCTTAGCGCTCGGTGATGTATTTACGACGCGCTGCGTAGTCGGTCTTTGTACTCCCCTATATTTGTGTGTAGATCTTTCGAAACTGAAAAGCAAAACGTCGGTTGCTGTAATTTGATGATTGTCAATTCTTTTTTGTTAAAGCCTCTTCGGCTTTAAACGAATACATTCTAATCGCGTGTCTCGTTCTTCGTAATCTATTCAAATTTGTCTGAAACGTCTATAATATATTATAAATGTATAATATATTAATTCGTAACCTTTGATTCGGGACTGCTTGTTCAGGTGATGCAAAACAAAGCATAAATTTCATTTTTCGTGATCACTCTAATATTTGTTATGATATAACAAATCATAATAAGCAGAGGCGCAGCGATGGGGGGGGTGTGGGATGGGGGG
>WSXT02043037.1:0-10362 GCA_011762715.2 Neuroterus valhalla | reverse complement strand
ATTTTCAACAAAATAATGGAATTTTCAACCGAAAAAGATAAATTATTCAATGAAATTATGGCGATAGACGCTTTAATTACAAGGGATGAATTTTTGACCATTCAAGATTAATTTTCAACCAAAAAGGATGCACTTTCTATCAAAAATTATTTTTGAACAAGAAAATACATCTTTTATACCAAAATTTAACTTTTTAATTCAGCTCTATGTTACAATTTTTGAACGAAACATATGAATTATAGACCAAAAATATTATACTTGATTTTCCAATTAGGAAAAATTAACTTTGAACCAAAAAACATGAATTTTTCGAGACAATAAGATTTTCCAAACAAAAGATAAGTTTATAATGTAGAAAAGTTCTTTTTTCTAAATTTTAAACTGGAAAAGATGACCTTCAGAAACAAGTTGAATTGTAAAGAAAAAAAAATCTGCAACGCAACAGTAAATTTTTTCAACCAAATAGATTTATTCTCGGCACAAGATATTAGAGTAGACTTTTCATTCAAAAAGAATAACCTTCTAACAATAAAAGATGATTTTGAGATAGAAAGATCAGTCATGGACCAAAATAATTATGATAGGCTTTTTTATAGCAATGATTCAACTTTCAACCATAAAAGAATGATTCTCAAAAAAAAAATCAATGCTCTACCAAAGATGAATTTTAAACCGAAATAGATTTTTTCTAGCAAAAGGAAAATTCTCGATTGGATTGTACTAAAACGGACAATCTTGCACTAAAAAATGGACTCTGGACTGAAAATATCGCATTTGACTCTGAAATCAGGAAGATTAAACTCTTACTGATAAAACATAACTTTTCGAAAAAGACTTTCTCAACAATGGATAAATTTTGAACCAAAAAAGACGGAATTGATAAACAAAAAGACGACTGCTTAACGAATCGAAACAGCTGGACTCTTGAAAAAAGGTACTTTCCAAAGAAATATTCAAATTTTCAACCAAATAGTACACTTTTGAACCGAAGAGGCAAATCTTCTACTAGGAGTTTGATTGTAGATTTTTTAAATAAAAAAATCCGTTACTTCCAAGCATAAAAAATGAATTTTCGACCGAAAATAGTTGGATTTTCTATTTTGTTTTATTCCACTTATTTTATTTAATTTATAATGGCTGTATTTCGTTAAATAATAATAATAATAATAACTGATTACTGAAAATCAAAGCGATATAATCACTATGTTAAGCATTTAGGAAGGAATTTCTGGTTCCCAAATTAATATTCAAGGAACGTTAGTATTGGAACGAACCATCGATAAAAATTTCAAATTTTTCAATACAAGGTATGAAAGGGACCTTTGTTTGCGGACAATACAAATTTTTTTTGGAGAGTAAGTCAGTGTTTATTGCACAAAAAAAAGAAATTCTAAAAATTTCTGATCTTAAAAAAAAATTCTTGACTGTTTTCCGGTCACGTGACACGCGGTCACATTAGGGGAGGTTATTTTACGCGCAGTCACGTTACGAGCGGTCACTCTACGCGCAGTCACTTTACGAGCGGTCACTCTACGCGCAGTCACTTTACCCGAAGTCACTTTACCCGCAGTCACTTTACCCGTAGTCACTTTACGCGCAGTCACTTCACGCGCAGACATTTTACCCGCAGTCACTTTACCCGCAGTCACTAAACGCGTAGTCAAACTACGCGCGGTCACGTTACACACGGTCACTTTACGCTCGTTCAGCCATAGTTCATGTCCTGGTTGCAGCGCCTCAAGTCAATATTTCCCCTAAACTCAATATGATTTCCATTCCTAGTATGATTTATTCCCCGCCTATTTGAAATATGTCAGAATTATCTCGAGGGCAACACAAAAGACTTGGGAATACACACGAGAATTAATTTTTTTTCACCCACTTCTTGTTCTTTTCCCCAAAAATATTATTCTTTTGAGCGATAAATTATCGGGTTTCCTAAGGGATATTTTTCACTCCGCTTTTTCATGAGTTTACTTCTCCGCTTAGGGCAATTTCAAACAAAAATAATTGGGGTTTCTTATTGGTTTCGTGACCCTGGACCAAAAATACTCTATACATTCAGAGTGTACCTAAATTGCGGCTCTATTTTACTAAATATTATTAAACTTTCATAGAAGTTAAAGCAACATAACTGCTATGTTGAATATTTAGAAAGGGAGTTTTGGTTCTCAAATCAACATTTAAGGAAAGTATTGCAACGAAACATCAATATCTACAAATTAAAAATTTTCCAATACACAGTATGAAAGGAACGCTTGTTTTCGAACAAAACGAATTTTTATGGAAAGTGAGTCAGTGTTTATTGCAAAACAAAAAAGAAATTCGAAAAATTTCTGATCCCATAAAAAATTCTCGACTGTTCCCTGGTCCTCGAAATACTAGGCTGATTCCTGGTTTCCCTTGGCAGTGGACACCCTGTCTTTTATTGTGAAATTAATGCAAATTCAATAGGTGGTCACTTCACGCGGGGTCATTTTACCCGCGGTCACGTTACGCACGGTCAATTCACGACGGTCATTTCACGCGTGGTCACTCTACGCACAGTCACTTTACGCCCGTTCAGCCATAGTTCAGGGCCTGCTTCCAGCGCCTCAAGTCAATATTTCCCTCAAATCCAACATGATTTTTATTCCAAATATGATTGATTCCCCGCCTATTTGGAATTTTTCAGAATTATTTAAGAAAAATTATCGGTTTTTCCGAAGGAAATTTTTAACTTCGCTTTTTCATGAGTTCGCTTTTCCACTGAGGTCAATTCCAAATAAAAATAGTTAGATTTTCTTATTGGTTTGGTGACCCAGGACCTAAACTACTTCAAACATTCAGACTTTTGGTTCTCAAATCAATATTTGAGAAACTCTAGTATTCTTAAAAAAACTCTTGACAGTTTCCCGGTGCCCGAAATCCTAAGCTGATTTCTGGTTTCCCCTGTGACCACTATGTCATTTTATGGAAAATTGGAGGAATTTCAAAAGGTAGTCAAATTACGCGCGGTCACATTACGTGGGCTTATTTCACGCTCGTTCACTTTACACACGGTCAATTCAAGCGCAGTCAATTCACGCGTAGTCACGTTACGTGCAGTGACTTCACGCGCAGTCACGTTACGCGCAGTCACTTAGGACGCAGTCACTTCACACAAAAAACTGGAGAATACACACGAGAATAAATTTTTTCACCCACTTCTTATCCCCCCCCCCCTCCCCCCTAAAAATATTATTCATTAAAGAGATAAATGATCGGTTTCCCTACGGGAAATTTTTAACTCCGCTTTTTCATGAGTTTACTTTTCCGCTCAGGTCAATTTCAAACAAACATACGCTTTGGATGGGATCTTCTGGGTGGTTAATCCTAGATCAAAATTCAAGCTGGAAAGGGAAGATGAGGCAAGGTTGTAGAGTGAGCCTGCAATCTCAACGTTTTTCAGAATGGGCAGAAAGGCAGAGAAGATTCTGGCATTTGGCCAAATCGCACCTCTGGGAAAGAGAAAAACACCAGGAAACGTTGGAAAATTGTGGCGAAACGAGAAAGAGGAGGGAGGGGAGTATACTTGACTTTTCTCCCAAGATCGTTTATACTCTGCTTTCTTCGAAGGCTAAATAAAATAAATAGATAAAATAGACCCCCTTAACGAGAAAGAACATTTGGATTTTTCTCTGAGGTTAGATTTTTTTCTTTCCTTCGCAAGGAATGAGTTTCCGAGTTTTTATTTCCTCAACCTACCACAGTAGTTATGGAAAAAAATATTTTTTGCTAAGCATGTTGTGGCACTTGAGATATGGATGCAGAAAGCAGTCACTCTTGGGTCGCTCCGTTTCCTGAACGCATACGGGGATTTCGCCGGTTCTTCATCGTAATTTCAGCGTAGTGAGAGCTGATGTCATTTCTTAGACGTATTTACATATATTCCATTTTTAATTAGAAAGATTGGGATTTATATAAAAAATAACAATTTTCAGCAAAAAAAAAAGATCAGACACTTACAAATCTTCTACTGAAGAATATAAATTGTGAAACAACATTGAAATAGTTCAATTCACATTCGGAAAAATTATTGTTTTGATAAATAAAATGAATCTTTGAGAAAATAGGTTGATGTTCAACAATAGAGATGAATTTTAACCTAAATGATGAATCTTCAACTCAAGAAGAATATATTTTTAAAAAACCAGTTCAACTTTCAAACAAAAAATTTCTCAGCTAAAAAAACAGTTAAACTAAATAAAAAAAGATAGATCTCAGACAAAACAATTATATCTTGGGGTACGAAAAATAAGGATTTCTCAACCAAAAAAATTAAAAATTGAACCATATAGAATGGTTTTCTAATCGGGTTGTTGAATTTCAAACAAAGATATGAACTGTTAAAAAAATTTGTTGACAAATTGTTTTCGAAAAATCTGTTGAATTTCAAACAAAAACAAAACGCTCTTATTTTTGGTTCCGAAAATGAATTTGGAAAAAAAATTGAGCAAAATATTTAATTTTCCAACAACAAAAATACCGGAATTCAAAAAGGAGAAATCGGAGTTAAAACCAAAGTGAAAGTTTCCCCATCCAAATTATTAAAGTCTGAACGAAATGCGTAAATTTTGCAATAGAGTTTATCAGTTCTTAACCAATAATGGATGTTTTTCGACCGAAGAGATAAACTATCAAACAATACGTTAAATCTACAAACAGAAAAAATTATTATCAATTCTATTTATCCTCCAAATATAGACCTAATTACTTAAAATCAGTTTTCAACGAAGAGTTGAGTTTTTATCAAAAAAGGATAAATTTTTATTAATATTGTGGAATTTTTAACCTGAAGTAAAATAGTTAAGTTTTTGTTGTAAAAATCAATTTGAAGCAAAAAAAAATTTCAACGTAAAACTCAAATGTTCAGCAACAGAAAAACTGCCTTTGAACTGAAAACATTGGATTTTGAACCAGAAGTAATGATTTTGCTTCAAAATGTTTAAAATTTCTACAAAATAAATTAGGAAAAAAAGAATGGTTAACGCATCAAAGAACTAATTCTCAATATAAAAATTGGCCTTGCATGAAAAAAATTCAACCTTTAAAAAAAAAAATTGAATTCCCAATTAAAAGAATATTACGAAAAATTTCCTTCACATAAATAAATGGTGATTATTTAAAAATATAACTTCTCAATTTTTCTTACACAAAATATTTCTTACAGGAAAATTTTTCCTACACGAATTATTCTCCACTGAAAAATTTTCCTGCAAAAATTGTTTCTCAACGAAAATTTGTCCTACAAAAAAGAATTTCACAAACGAATTTTCCCACACGAAATATATTCCATGAACAATTTTCCTTAAACAAATGATTTTGAAATAAATTTTTGATCATGTCAATTGAAAATTTACCATTTTTTCATTCTCTTTTAATTTGTAAAAACTAAATTTTCCTGCGAAATTTTGTATTAAAACATTTTATATAAGACGGATTGATAAGGATAAATGAATAATTTTCTAATAGGTCCTAAATTTCTTATTGCTTACAATTTTGGAAGAATTAAAATCTGGCGAAATCGGTCAGAAATACTCACAAGAACATGAAATAATACAAAATGAGCAAAGATTGACGAGATATATTGTAAAAAAAAACAATATTCAATCAAAAATGAAAATTTTGTGTAGAATTGATTGTGTGTGAGAAAAATTTGTGGTGGGAAATTATAGCAGGAACAATATTCAATCAATAATGATAATTATGTGTGGAATATGCATTGTCTAGGAACAATTTTCAGGGAAAAATAATTTGTACAGGAAAATTTTATTGGAGGATATATATTTTGACTAGGAAAACTTTCTAATGGAATTTATCATGCATAGGGGAAAATTTTTTCTGAAAAATAATTTGAGTAGAAAAAATTTCCTGTGGAATATATTTTGTGCAGGAAAAATTTTTCGTGCAAGATAATATGTATAAGAAAATTTTTTTGCATAAAATATATTTTGTAGGAAAAACTTTGTGCAGTAAATATTTTCCGAAGGAAATATTTTGTGTAAGAAATATTTTGTGAAGGAAAATCGAAATAGTGTTTGATTTTGTGTAGGAAAAAATTTGTATAAGAGTAATTGAATCATTAGGATTTAAAAAAAATTCTTTCGATTTATTTTTAATTATTTTCAATTTTTTTTAATTCTCCTGCATCTTCAGAAGTTTCTCCTCTCAGAAGTTTTTGAATTGCTGATAACAGTCCGGGGTCGAAATTGAAAGAATTGGAAAATCCGCTATGGCGTATCTACTATTGCGCATTCAATATGGCGCATTTGACATGGCGCATTCAACATGTCGAATCCCACATGAGAGATCAAAACTAAAAAACTGGACTGATTGACTGCACACTCCAAATTTGGGTTTTTAGATCACTCATTAGGAATTGGAGTAAAATTTTATAAATCGCAAATGGCGAATATAATATGAGAGGCTCAAATCACAAACAATTGACTGATTGGTTTATGAATTGGCACAAAAAGTTTTTTTGGAACACTTCCGAAAATTAACGAGCTTAAGATGAGGAAAATGAAAAAAGGAATGAAGGATTTAGTATGACAAATAGAAAAGGCGCATCCAACATGGCGCATCCAACATGGCGCATCCAATAAGGCGCATCTAATATGGCGCAGTAAATTGGGCGGATTCGAAATGAGGGAACGAAACTAAGGAAATCGACTAATTGTCACCTAACTCCATATCAAGGTTATCTCAAATCAATAATTACGAATCTGGAGGGAAAATATCAAAATTCAAAATGGAAAATCTAAAATGGAGAACTCAAGCTACGGAAATTTTACTCCCCTCTCCAAAATCCGTAGTTAAAGGTTCTTGAGTCGCTGATTCCAAACCTGAGGTCAAAAATAAGCAATCGAACGAAGGAAAATCCAAGATGATGGATCCAATATGGCTGATTACGAATCTGAAGTCAAAATTCAGGAAATTTCAGTATCCATCAAGGCGTACTCAATAAGGCGTATTAGAACAAAGAGAATATTCTAATTGGCTGTGAACCCTGTATTCAAGTTTGGTTGGATTACTTACTACGGATCCAGAAAAAAATGAAAAAATTCAAAATGGTGGACCTAAAATGGAGGTCTCAAACTACAAAAAATTGACCAGTTGACTCTGAACTCGATCCCTGGAAGTTTCTTGAATCACTGATAACAAACTTGAGTTAGAATTCTAAGGAATACAAAATTAAATATGACGTGTTCAACATGGCGCATCCAAAATGGTGAATCCAATATGGTTGATCCCAAATGAGGGGAAAAACTGAAGAAATGGATTTCAAAATCAGTATTAGGAGGTTTTTGAGATCACTGATGACAAACTTGGGGTCAAAATTCTAAGATTTACAAAATCGAATATGGCGTCTTCAACATGGCGCATCCAATATCGCGCATACGATATAGTGCGTCCACTGATTACGAATCCTGATGAAATAGAAAATTCGAGGAAGCAGATCGAATATGAAGGTCCCAAACTACAAAAAATTGACTAATCAACTCTGAACTCGGTCCCTGAAAGCTTTTTGAGTTGCTGATTACGAATCTAGGGTAATAATTGTAAAAATTCAAAAATCAAAAATGGCGGATAGAACATAGGGGAAAAAATTAGAGAAATGGATAAAATGGTTCCGAACCTTGTATCTAGGAGTTTTTATGAGTCGATTATAACGGAACTTGAGTCAACATTTTAAGAACTCCAAATCCAATATGGCGCATCTAATATGGCAGATTAAGAAAAAAGGATTAAAACTGAAGAAGTTAACTGATTGAATTTGACCTTGTTACGAACGGGTTTTTGAGGCACTGATTACGAACCAGGACTAAAGATGGTATAAAATACAGAATGAAAAATCCAATAAGGCGAATCATTTCTTTCCCAATCATAAGAATTCTTTCGAGTCCTTCTGAAAGGTTAAAAATTATCTGAATTCATGAATTCTAGTGCACATCAAAATTCCTAGTGGTCACTCCTCGCCTTTATATTTAAGTCAATGGGCATCTCGGTGGTCATAAAAAATCCGATTTTTCAACTCTCAGTTGGCGCTTAAAATTTGAAGAGAGGAAGAAGTGCTTCCAGGAGCCTTCCCTCTTTTATCGCTCTTGAGTTACGTGGATTCAGAGTGAACGAGGTCAGGAGGGCGCTTTCGTGCAGAGTGATAAAAAGAAGAATGAAGTTGGTCACTTACCTCCTAAGAGTCGCCAATCGCTGCTCTTGAGCTTGAATATAGCCATGAAGAGTGTCGATCAGGACGGATTCCGTTTCCAGCAACTCCTCCATATCAACAAGCGCTGTATAAAGCTCGCCATTCCCGGCCCTCAAGAGGGCCATCACAGTGGCTCCGATGAGCAACAGCGATATCCGAGCCATTCTCCTCTTCTGGAAATCCGATTGCAGAACCTGCAGCAAACAAACAGAGAACAAAAATTAACTCTCCATTCTCTCTACTCCACACTCTTTTATTTATTAGTTTCTAGACCCTTTAGATTCTTTTATTCCCTTCATATATTCTTCCCTTAATCCTCCTTCTCCTGAAATCTTACCAAGATCCTCTTGCCATTCCTTTCCCTTCTTTTCTCTCCTACAACTACCCTATGGATGCTAATTTATCTTCTCTACCCATTTACACACTTTTCCCTTCTCTCCATCCGTTTAATAGATTACTTTTTTTACCTTATTTCCTAGTCTTCATCTAGCTATTCTTGTTCACCTTCGCCATCCTTTCCTAATAACATAGCTATCCTTCATCATTCCATACCATCTACTGCATCTAGACTCCCTCATAATACCCTATCTATCCGTTAGCTGCCTTTCATGATTTCTCTGTTTCGATTCGTTATAGTAATTATTTTCTTCTTCTTCAATTTCACTATCTTTATTAGAATATTTTCTTTCTTCCTACCGTCACATTTACTCTGCGGCACCTCCCTCCGATCTGTTCCCTTACCTCTCCATCTCTTTCTTTCAATTCATCAGAATCTCTACTTTCTTCTTTTCCCATTCGATGACCTTTGACAAGATTTTTTACCTTCTCCATCGCATTAATGTTACGCCCCTTTTTCCTCTTTTATTCTTATAACAACTCTTTGTAATACTTTAACAACCAAACCCCTTCCCTTTTCTACCATTCTCTTCACACTTTGACGCCCTCTTTTCCCATCTTCTTCTTCATTTATTCCTCCAAGCGTCTATTTATAAAAGAATCCCTTCTCCCCCTTCCCCTTATACAAATATCCTATTGATGTTCCTATAGGCACTCTACATATTCACACAGTTATCTCTTCAGAGCCTCTTCCTGATATGTTACTCTATCCACATTATTTCCCTGTTTCTATTCACCTTTACTCGCTTACCTTCCTCCATCTCCTCAAACAATTCAGCAATCCTCCATCACTTTATACTAAAAATCAAATCTTGGTTCCCACGTCACTCCCTTTCGATCTGTCATCTTTCTCCCTTATCTCTTTCTTTCCTTTTATCATAGTCTCTAGTTTCCTCTTTTTTAAACCTTCGACTTCTAATAAGATTTCTTTCCTCTTCCTACACTGTAACGGACCTTTCTCCTCTTTCATTCTTATGACACCTGTTTCTAACACTTTCTCACAAACTCCCTTCCCTTTTTTACCATTCTCTTCGCATTTTTTCGCCTTCTTTTCTGCCTTTGTTCTCAATTCATCCCTTCGATCGTCTGTTCAATTTATCTCTCTTTTGTCATCTCTTCTTCCCTTCCTCTCTTATACACATATCCCTTTGATGTTCCTACAACTGAATTATCTACCCACACACTTTCCTTCTTCTCCTCCCAATATATTACTCCTTTACTCGATTTCCCAGTTTTTATCTAGCTTTTCTTGTCTACCTTCTCCCATCTTTTCAAATAATATAGCTATCTTCTATAACTGCATACCATTGGTTGTGTATCAATTCCAACGTAACCCCCCTTCAATCTATTACCTGAATTCTCCATCTCTTTCTACCTATTCTTCATAATATCTACTCTCTTCTTTTCCCATCCAATAACCTCTGATAAGATATTTTCCCTTCTCCATCGCATCAATGTTACACCCTCTCCCCTTCTTATAACACCTCTTTGTAATACATTCGCACCAAATCCCTTCCCTTTTCCACCATTCACTTCGCATTTTTACGACCTATTTTCCACTCTTGTTCTTCATTTATTCCTCCAAAAGTCTTTTCAATTTACCTCTCTTCTGATTCCTTCTACCCTCCCCCCACTCCTTTTAAACAAACATCCTTTTGATGGTCCTACATCTCCTCAACCTATCCACACACTCTTTTTCTCCTCTCCCTTCCAATATATTATTCGTCTCCCTGATT
>WSXT02043015.1:0-13258 GCA_011762715.2 Neuroterus valhalla | reverse complement strand
ACCAAAGGCCAGCTTGGTGGGGCTTCATGTTATATTAAAAATCTTTTTAATAATAATAATCATAAAAATAATAATAACGGATCTTATGGGTGGTCACTTATTTCTCAATATTGCGATTTTCCTCATTAAATTAGGGAACATTTTGAAGCCTCTATAACGAGCGGACCAAGATTGATTTAACAGACGTTCTTCAAACTGGATTCCTGAGAATTATTTCTCACCTCTGAAAAAATAGTTACTTTAGAAAGTTCTTTTCTACCAAATAATTTGAATAATACTCCAAATACCTAGTATGTAATGAATAATATCGATTCAAAAAGTTCAATTTATTTCCAACAAATCATTGAGTCTCCAAGCAAAAAGGACAAACTTTGAGAGAATGAATTGAAATTAAAACCCAAAGAATATGATTTTCCTCTTGAAAATGTTCATTTTCTGCTCAACAGTGCATTATTTGTAAAACGATAAATTTTTAACCAAATACCTCAATTTTCAATAAAAAATGTCATTATTCAACAAAAAGATTTTGAGTGGAAACGAAAAACAGTTGAATAATGATTCTAATTCAACCAAAAATATAAATTTTCGAGAGAAGAGTTATTTTCTATCAAAGGGTTGAATTTTTGAGCCGGAAAGACGAATTTTCTCCTGAACAGTTGAATTTTCAAGTTAAGGATGGATTTTTTCAACGAACTATATCATTCACAATTGAATGGTTGTATTTTGAAATATAATTTTTAATTATTAGCCAAAAAAGATGAATTTCTTTCAGAATAATTATATACTTCATATTTAACCTAAGATGATTAAAGTTAAAATGAAAAAACAGTTGAATCGTGAGTTGAATCCTCAAATATGAGGGCTGATATCGATAAAAAATATAAATTTCCAGCTAAAAACAGAATTGTTCCATTAGCTGTTTGTAAGAAATGCTAGAAAAACATTATATGACTAAATACATAAATTGTTTACCGCGTACTTAATTTCCAAACTAAACAAGGTTTGTTTCGTAAAAGAAATGGAATGGTTGAATTTTCAATTGAAAAAGTAAATTTTAGGTAGAAAATGAAAAAAATTGTCAACACTATCGACACATTATCAAATAAAGAGATGAATCTCAAATCAGAAAAAAGAATTTCGAACTAAGTCTTCAACCTTCGAACCAAGTTGTTGAACTTGAACTTAAAACCAAACAGTTCAAATTAAGACGATATAACGAAAACGAAATATTCTGGAAAAAAGAGGACCTCCATATTTCGATTTAAGATGTTTAGACATCGATGCTCTACCCTCTATATCGATGTCTGCGATGTTTAGACGTCAATGCTTACACTCCACATCGCAGTCTAAGATGCCTAGGGATCAAAACTTCATACTCTATATCGCGTTCTAAAATGTTTAGACATAAAGTCTTTACCCTCCATATTTTTATTCAAGATGTTTAGACATCAATGCTTCACCATCCATATCGCGTTCTTAGATGTTTGGACATCAATTATTTACCCTCTATATCGCAGTCTAAGATGTTTAGACGTCAATGTTTACCCTCCGCATCGCAGTCTAAGATGTCTAGCGATCAAGACTTTATACTCAATATCACGTATAAAATGTTAAGACATAAAGTCTTTACCCTTCATATCGCGGTCTTAGATGTTTGGACACCAATGCTTTTGCCTCCATATCGCGGTCTAAAATGTTTAGTCTTCAATGTTCTACCCTCCATATTGCTATCTAAGATGTTTAGACGTAAATTTTTACCTTACACATCGCAGTCTCAGATGTCTAGGGATCAGCACTCTATACTCAATATCGTGTCAAAGATGTTTAGACATAAAGTCTTCTCCCTCTATATCGCGGTCTTAGATGTTTGGACACCAATGTTTTACCCTTCAACTCACGATCTTAGATGTTTGGACATCAATCCTTTACCCTCTATATCGCGGTCTAAGATGTTCAGACGTCAATGTTTACCCTCCACATCGCAGTCTAAGACGTCTAGCGATCAAGACTTTATACTCAATATCACGTATAAAATGTTTAGGCATAAAGTCTTTACCCTCCATATCGCGGTCTTAGATGTTTGGACAACAATGCTTTTCCCTCCATATCGCGGTCTTAAATTTTTAGTCTTCAATGTTCTACCCTCCATATCGCTATCCAAGATGTTAAAACGTAAATTTTTACCCTCCACATCGCAGTCTCAGATGTCTAGGGATCAAGACTCTATACTCAATATCGTGTCTAAGATGCTCGGACATAAAGTCTTCTCCCTTTATATCGCATTCTTAGATGTTTGGACACCAATGTTTTACCCTTCAACTCACGATCTTAGATGTTTGGACATCAATCCTTTACCCTCCATATCGCGGTCTAAGATGTTTAGACGTCGAAGCGCTACCCTCCATATTGCTGTCTGAGATGTTTAGATTCCAATGTTTACCCTCCACATCGCAGTCTAAAATATCTAGGGATCAAGACTTTATACTAAATATCGCATCTTAGATGTTGAGACATAAAATCGTTATCCTCCATGTCGCAGTTTGAGATACTTGGACATCAATGATTTACCCTCCATATCGTGGTATAAGATGTGTAGTTGTCAATTATTTACCCTCCATATCGCTGTCTAAGATATTTAGACGTCAGGCTTACTCTCTACATCACAGTCTAAGATATCTAGGGATCAAAACTTTATACTCTATATCACGTCCTAGGATGTTTAGACATAAAGTCTTTATCCTCCATATCGTGGTCTCAGATGTTTGTATATCAATGCTTTATCCTTCAAATCACGGTCTTAGATGTTTGGACATAAATGCTTTACCTTCCATTTCGTGGTCTAAGATGTTTAGACCTCAATGTTTACTCCCCACATCGCAGTTTAAGATGTCTAGAGATCAAGACCTTATACTCAATATCGTCTAAGACATTAAGTCTGTACCCTCCACATCGCAATATCAGATGTTCGGACATCAGTGTTTTGCTCTTCAAGTCGCGATCTTAGGTGTTTAAACATCAATGCCTAATCCTTCAAATCGTGGTCTTAGATGTTCAGACGTCAATTATTTACCCTCCATAACGCTGTCGAAGATGTTTAGACGTCAATGATTTACCCTTCATATTGTTGTTTAAGATGTTTACATATCAAGGCTTGACCCTCCATATGGCAGTCTAAGATGTCTAGACATCAATGCTTTACCCTTCATATCGCGGTCTAAGAAGCTTGAAAAGAAGTATTCACGACATTAGTGAAATAAGTGGAAGTTGTTGTTCGATTGAATTAATTTCTATACAACTAACACATAAGAAAACCACCATGTGGTAGAAATTTTTTTTTACCTCCAAAAAGAAACAGGTCTCCTTATTTGCGCGCAGGTTTACAAGTCTTTTTTCAGTTTAAAGAAATTAGAAATGATTATGATTATGATTATGATTATGATTATGAAATGATTTCAGGATGTTCTTGAAAAATTGTGGAAATTTGGTATGTACGGAATAAAATGTATTGAAATTTATGAAGATCCTGAAACAATTGTGAAAATTTGTGGAAATTCATGAAAGTTTTGAATATGTATGGAAATTCATAAAGATTCTTGAAAAATAGTGGAAGTTTGTGGAACTTCGAAGAAATCTATAAAGTTTTCGAAATTTTTCGGAGGCTTTAAAAAAACTTTCAAATATATGGAAAAATAGGGAAAATCAATAGAACAATAGAAAAATTTGTGGTAGGTTTCGGCAACTCAAAGGGAGTTTGCAAAATGTTTGAAGAAAATTTTTTGAGTCCTACTCATGAAAGGTTCGAAACCTGTCTACCAGACTGCAGGAGACTGTGGCCTCCTTAATTTACAAGAGAATCTGATTATAACCCCTTTGGAAGAACCAAACGAGTAACGCTTACCAGGAAGAGGATTTGTCTTGATGGTATAAAAATAAAAATAACGGAATTTATAAACGGTCCCTTATTGCTTCGTATCCTAATTTTCATAATTAATTAGGAAAAATTCCGAAGCCTCTATAACGAGCGAACCATGATTGATTCATCAGACGTTCTTCAAACTGAATTCCTGAAACTTGTTCCCCAACTCTGGAAAAATAGTTTCTCTAGCAAGTTCCCATGTTCTAAGAGGTATTAGGATAGAGCTCCAGACAAATTGATTTGTTAAAAAGGAAGTAAGGCTTCCATCATATTTCTGACCACTGAGACAGGATTGTCGTGGTCGATTGATGAGTCGTCATGTGGTGACTCAAATAATGAGTCAGGGTTCGACCAATCGAAGACTTGGAAGCACTTTCAGGCCTGGATGCTAATCGCTTCCTAGGAATGAGTTTTGTCCTTTTTTATATGGGGGATCTCGGGTGAAGTGAAGAGGAACAGACCAAAGAGACGGAGTTAGAGCCTGGCCCATGGCTGTGTCAACACAGCGGATAGAAGCGATGGAGTGAATCCGGGTACGGCTCATGGAAAACATCCGGTCGACGATGCGGACCTCCACTTTGCCGACAAAGTCAAGCTCGGTCTATGGTGGAACTGTCCGTGAACTGCCCTCTTCCCTCTGCGTTTCACCCCATACTGAAACTCAACACAGCTGGAAAGTGGCTCCCTGTAATTAGCGTCTTCGTTTGCCTCTGAGGGAGTACTCGCTCGGCTCGTGCAGCGAACAAGAAGCTGAATTATCGAGCACCAACCCTTATTTTTAACGGATGGTAAAATATACCTTCTTTTCCTCATAAAAATAGCTGCATGTTGTGTAACCATAACCAGCCACCGAGTTTTCTTGCACCTTTGGTTGCACTAATTAGAAGGACGGAAAAAGGATATAGGTTCAGCTGATTTATGGGAATAAATATTTATTATTATTATTATTATACTATTAAGCCAAATCCCTTTCGGGGTAAGCTGAACTTGTTTACGTTTTATCATTGTAAACGAATTATTATAGGTTATTTTTACACTGAGTGGGTCACTTGCCCACTGCAGGAATCTGATAAAAATTCTTATTAACTGCTCAAATAAGAGCTGTTTGAATTTTGAGATTATCAGTTTTTACACAAAAAAATATTGGGCGATTATACTTCATTAAAATTTCAAAAAGTATGGCGTATTAGGAAGCATGAATTTGTCAGGAAATTTCCAAGTGCAACCGCGAAAAATTCGAATTTTCATCAAGAAAACAACTATTCAACTTAATAAAATTCAAGGGAAAATATTATTATTATTATACCATTAGGACAAATCCTTTTCGGGGTAAGCTAAACTCGTTTACGTTTCATCATTGTAAACGAATTATTATAGGTTTTTTTTACACTGAGTGGTTCACCAGCCCACTGCAGGAATCTGGTAAAAATTCTTATTAACTGCTCAAATAAGAGCTAGTTGAATTTTTAGATTATCAGTTTTTACACAAAAAATATTGGGCAATTATACTTCATTAAAATTTTAAAAAGAATGGCGTAGTAGGAAAGCATGAATTCGCCAGGAAATTTCCAAGTGCAACCGCGTAAAATTCGAATTTCCATCAAGAAAACAACTATTCAACTCAATAAAATTCAAGGGCAAATATTATTATTATTATGCCATTAGTCCAAATCCCTTTCGAAATAAGCTAAACTCGTTTACGTTTCATCATTGTAAACGAATTATTATAGGTTTTTTTTACACCGAGTGGGTCACCAGCCCACTGCAGGAATCTCATAAAAATTCTTATCAACTGCTCAAATAAGAGCTAGTTGAATTTTGAGATTATTAGTTTCTTCAGAAAAAATATTGGGCGATTATACTTAATTAGAATTTCAAAAAGTATGACGTATTAGGAATATAAGGCACACTTATCCTCGTGGAATAATGAAAATTTAAAGAGCAGAGATCCTTCTACACTCAGATTATAAATTTTTACACAAAAATTATTAGAAAATTATGTATGTTGTATAAAAGTTTATGAACGGGCAAACGCCCGGAAATTTGTTTGAATTTCTTTCTCCAGTCATTTGGAACTTCGCTGTTCACAGCACACACTTTCTTTCGACACCCACATCGGGATTGTCCAACTTATTCTTGTCCGTTTGACGGCTGTTATGCTCAACTGCTTAACCTTCATACATCACTCCAACAGTCTTCAACTTTGTCCGAATTCCATGCCATTTCACCATCAGCATTCCCAATAGGGTGGTCCAATTATAAGGTGCCAAAAACCCCAATAAGTAAAAAAATGGGTTGTTCGAGTATTTGGCGCTAATTATGATTTTTTTGCGATTTTTTTAACCAGATTGTTTCAAATACATGGAATACTACTTTATACTGATAATTAGATGTTTATTCAAATTGTTTAAACTATTTATTCTTGTTTTTAGCAACTTTCTCTTATAAAAAGCTTAGAAAGTCAAGGTTTTTCATGGATTTTTGAACTTATTTTCAACGTTTCATTTGGAGCAAGGTAATAATCAATTAAAGTTGAAATAATAATTGTTTAAACAATTTTTCATCAATTATAACATTATTCTCTTAGAATATTGCTACAAAGTTGCGGTTTTTTCTGAAATTTTAAACTTTTTTCCACTTCTCACTTGAAGTAAGTAATTATTCAGTTTAATTTAGAAAAAAAATAATTGTTTTAACCATTTGTAAATGCTCATAGCTATCGTCATCTAGATTAATACTACATAGTTATTAGTTGCGGTTTTTCAAGAAATTTTCAACTTTTTATCACTTTTCAATTAGATTAAAGTAATAATTAGTTCATGTTATAAAAATAATTGTTCAAACAAATTATTATCATTCCTGATAATATTTTCTTTGCTTATTGATAGAAACTTGCGGTTTTTTCTGAAATGTTTTACTTTTTGCCCACTTTTCACTTAAAGTGAGGTAATATCTAATCTGATTTAACAAATATAATTGTTTAAACAAACTATTATTGTTTATGGCTCTCTTCTTTTAGATAAGTGATAAAAAGTTACGGTTTTTTCAGAAATGTTTAACTTCGCTTTACCTTCTTAGTTGTGAACAAATAATAAATAAACATTACAGAGAATCATATTCCAAAGAGAATTGTATTGTTTTAAGTAAATCATTTTTGTTCTTTTCCCAATGTTCAAAAAAAATTGTATTTTCAATGAAGACAATCTAATTTAACCAACAATTGAATCAGTTAATGAAATTCAATCTAATTGAATTTCATTCAAATTCCATTCATTGCAAAGATGAACATTTCAGAAAGAACCACAACTTTCTAGTACTTATATAAGAGAAAATGTTTATGAACAATAATTAATTGTTTAAATAAGCGTGTTTGTTGATTCGCATAATTATTACCTCACTAGGTGAGAAGTTGACAAAAAGATTGAGAGTTTAGAAAAAAACCGCAACTTTTTGCACTTACCGAAGACAAAAAAGGCACAGACAATAATTATTTGGTTAGACAATTATTTTTGTTTAATCGAATAGAACCTTAACTCACTTCAAGAGCAGAATGGGCAAAAAGTTAAAAATTTAGGAAAACACTAACATTTCTATTATTAGGCAAAGAAAATATTATTAGCAATGATCATACATTTTGTAAACAATAATTTTTTTAACATGAATTAATTATCACTAAAATCTAATTGAAAAGTGGAAAAAAATTAAAAATTTCAGGAAAAACCCGCAACTATGTACCTACTATTAATCTGGATGAAGATAGCTATAAACATTTCCAATTTGTTTAAACAATTATTTTTGCTAAATCAAATTAAATAATCACTTACTTGGAGTGAAAAGTGGACAAAAAGATTGAAATTCCATGAAAAACCGCAACTTTGTAGCATTATTCTAAGAGAATATTGTTATAATTGATAAGAAATTGTTTAAATAATTATTTTTGTCAACCTTGATTGATTATTACTTTGCTTCAACTGAAATGTTGAAAATAAGTTGAAAAATCCAGAAAAAAACCTTGATTTTCTAACCCTTTCATAAGAGAAAGTTGCTAAAAATAAGAATAAATAGCTTAAACAATTCGAATAAACATCTAGTTATCACGATCAAGTAGTATTTCACGTATTTGAAACTATCTGCGTTAAAAAAACCGCAAAAAATCATAATTAGCGCCAAATACTCGAAAAACCCATTTTTTTACTTATTAGGGTTTTTGGCACCTTATAATTGGACCACCCTATTGGGAATGCTGATGGTGAAATGGTATGGAATTCGGACAAAGTTGAAGACTGTTGGAGTGATGTATGAAGGTGAAGCAGTTGAGCGTAACAGCCGTCAAACGGACAAGGATAAGTTGGACAATCCCGATGTGGGTAGCGAAAGAAAGGTGTGTGCTGTGAACAGCGAAGTTACAAATGATTGGAGGGAGGCAACTATTGTCTCAAAACACAAGGGGGAAAGTGATCAAGGCGACTGTAATAAATAAAGAGCGATTAGCCTATTTAGTACTCTGACCAAAATATTAACCAAAATATTAATTAATATAGCCATGTGAATAAAGAAGGAATGGATCTGAGAAGTCATTTATAGATTTATGCCGAAGGTATCATGTACGGATCAGATATTTAGCTTGAAACTTGAGACAGATCACAGAAAAAAACTTAAGGAATAACAAAAAAGTTTTCTCTGCATTTATAGATCTAGAAGAAGCTTTCTAAAAGGTGGATAGAACTAAACTTTGAAAGTCTTAAAAGAATATGAAGTAACCAGTTAGCTTTTGAAAGCAATACAATAATGGTAGTAGAGCGAGTGTAAGACTAAATGGACAACTGAGCGATTAGTTTGATATCACGATATTAAGGTATTGAGGCATAGTGGAGATCCTAGTTCAAATCCGGGCCAAGTCAAATTCTTTCTCGTTGTTAAAACAACCATCTGCTCCAATGAAACTTAAAATTTTGATGACATGTAATTGGTCAACGCTCCACTCATGCATATCGGCATTCCTGATTAACCAATTACGCTTTATTGGCTTACAGTCCAGGGTCCACTTATGCATAGTGGCGTTTCTGGTTAACCAATCATGTGTAATTGGTTAAAGCTCCACTAAGAAATAAGAGCATCCCCGGTTTGATCCAGGCTAAAGCTGCATTTTTTCAGTTGTTAAAATAATTGTTTCCTGAATAATTCGTAAGATTTTGACCACGCGTAGTGGGTCAACACCCTTCGCATGTATATTGGCGGTCTTGATTAACCAATTACACGTGATTGGAAGACGGTCTTTGCATGCATAGTGGCGTTTCTGGTTGACCAATTATGCGTAATTGGTTGACGCTCGACTTTGGTGCAGTACCATTTCAAAAAATTATTCACACTGCCGGGAGTCGAACCTAAGTTCCTTTTCACAAACTCTTGTCCCAAATTACAATTTTTGCAGTTAAAAAAGTCTGATTGCCAAAAATGACAACAATTTTTCCCGTCTCTAAAAGAACAACAGAAAGCTGTATCCTGAATTTAAAAGAAATTCTGCTTGCTCAGTGAGGATCAGGTGCATAAATGCAAGCTCAATACGGCGTACATCCTGCTCGAGTATATTTATTTCGGCGTTAAAGCATGATGTCTATGAGTGGTTGCATCTGGATGTAGCTGTTTGTTTGAGTTAAACCACCCTTTCCTTTGTACCCAAAGACAGAGTGATCCAACTTGCTGCAAGGTTGAAGGTACAAATATCGTGCCTATTTAGATCCCTATCATCTATCCGCTCCTGTTTACGCCTCGGTTTACGTCCAAGCGTGCAACCCGCCAAGTTCCTTGATCCTGACTTCCTCTTTCTCCACACGGCTTCCCCTGGAGTCAAGTGTTATATCGTAATCCGTAATGTCTTCCATCCCTAGACCACCGCCTGCAGTACATCTGGTGTGCTGAGTCGAGTGGAGTTCTCCACAATTTCCCATAGTTGGACTTCCGACTACCACCAGAGCCCATCCTGCTCGTTCATTTTCCGCTTCGCTCCTACGTATCTCTTTTTACTTTTCCTGCTGACAGATCCGACGGATGTCGGCAGGATAATAAAGTTAACGTTGTACATTTTCAGTTCCGATGTAGCGCTCGAGACCAGCGCAAAATGAGATTGGAGAGTTTAGAATACGAACCCTAGATAGAAGAGTGTGGCTCATAGTGTGGCAACAATGTTTTTTCTACTCCACATTCTTTGAGAACCCACCCATTACATCCTTGTCGAACGCCTTGCTTGATATCAAACCAATCACTCAGGTGTCCATTTGCTCTCACACTTGCTTTTCTAATATTACGTATTGTTTTAAATCATTCACCAATCATTCAATCGTTTACCCTATACACTTCTAAAACTTCCAGAAGCTTAGGTTTACCCTTCCCCTCCCCCCTTGTAGAAAGCTTTTTCCAGAGCAACAAAGGCACAGGAAACTTCTTTGTCCGCCTCCAAAATTTTTTCTGTGACCTGTCTCGAACTGAGTATTTGATCCGCACATTATCTCTATAGCATAAATCCGTATTGTACAATAATCACCTCCCTTCAGTCATTAGGAACTTTACCGTTCACAGCACACATATTCATAAAAGAAGCGTGGCAGTCCAAACGGGGACAAGCGACATTTTTACGAAAATGGGTTTATTGGCACAACATTTTTTTGCAATCAAACGGTGCTTGACTCCTGTGGAGTTTTTTGCATTGTATGCTTTCAAATTTTGCAATTTTCTTACCTATTACGAGTGACACATATCTTTTTCAGATTCTCTTCAGAATAAAAATGAAAACTACAGCTGCTGCGTGGGTACCCTGTCATCGCGTGATACGCGCACTGCGCTTTACGTGAAGTTTGAGCGCGTCTGTGGCGTGTATTGAATCTCACGCTTCACGCTCGGTCCTGTG
Organism: Neuroterus valhalla; assembly: GCA_011762715.2. Taxonomy (NCBI): domain Eukaryota; kingdom Metazoa; phylum Arthropoda; class Insecta; order Hymenoptera; family Cynipidae; genus Neuroterus; species Neuroterus valhalla. The sequence continues at coordinate 2,438 of WSXT02043015.1, read as the reverse complement.
TAATCAACTCAATTATTTTGATGCTCGAACTTTAAATGGAGATCTAGACTTTTTTGAAACTCCTTCAGGCACACAAATCTAATACTTTCCATCATCAATTTGCGGTCAGACTGAAAACAAACAGACAAACAAAAGTAAGGGAGAAAAAATGTTTATTTTTGGATGCCCCACGAGATGGACTTCACAACTTTGTGAATTTTTTCAAAAAATCGAAAATTCCAATTTTGATCGCACAAAAAAAAATGGAAAAAAATCTGTGAACTTGATAACTTTCTAAAGAATCATCATTTTCGATCGTTCTTTGGCACACATTTTCAGGGACCAAAAATACAAGTCGGGTTCGTAAACTAGCTGTTTTGGATCAAAAATAAGAAGGGGGAGCATTTTGAAAAATTTTTTGGACTTTTTTTCCAAGACTTAAAAATTTCAATTCCTTTTTTCCGTAGTATGTAAAAAGTGAAACAATATATCCCTATGATTTTTTTTTATAAAAACAAAATTGTCAGAGTTGTGGCATTTTCAAAATTCAAAAATATAAACGAAAATGAGAGTTTTTAGCCAAACAACGCAAGATTGAAAAGAAAGTCAGAAAGAAAAAATGTTTCTTTTTGGGAGCCCTACAAGATCGTGAATACAACTCTTTGAATTTTCTCAGAAAATCGAAAATTCCAATTTTGATCGCACAAAAAAAAAAGAAAAATAATCTGTGAACCTTGAAAACTCTCGAAAGAATGATCATATTCGATCGTGCTTCGGCACACATTTTGAGGGACCAAAAATACAAGTCGAGTTCGTAAACCAGCTATTTCGGAACAAAAATAGGAGAGAGGGGACAATTTTGAAAATTTTTTTGGACTTTTTTTCGAAGACTTGAAATTTGAATTCCTTTTTTCCGTAGTAGGTAAAAAGTGAAACAATATATCCTCATGATTTTTTTGGATAAAAACAAAATTGGCAGAGTTGTGGCATTTTCAAAATTCAAAAATATAAACGAAAATGAGAGTTTTTAGCCAAACAACGCAAGATATGAAAAAAAGTTCCAAAAAAAAAGGTTTCTTTTTGAGAGCCCTCCAGGATGATCTTTCCAACTTCTCAAGTTGTCTCAAAATATCGAGAATCCAAATTTTAGTCGCACAAAAAATAATGAAAAATAGAAAGATTTAATTATTGGTCGAACTATGTGAGGTGCGAAAAAATATAAATGAACTAAAATTATGCACCAAAAAGAGATCTACAAATTTGGTGAAATTAACATCTTGATAGGACAAGTAATTTTTGCTTGATTCATAAAAAAAGCATATAAAAAAGGAAAAATATAACTTTTGGACAATTGACCCAAGATTAGGAAAAATCAGATAGACGCAAGTTCTTTACCAAGACAATATCTTTATATGTATGTTATCAAATTCTTTAACATGATGTTTAGTTTTCATTTAATTCAGGAAAAATAACTATAAAAATGAAATAATAAAATTTTTGAAGAAATGACAAATGTTAACACAGAAGATTGATAGAGAAAACATGTTCACCCGAAAAATATCTGTAAATTTGTTATAATTCTTCCCATTGGACGCTTAGTTTTTGTTTCAATAATAAAAAATAAAATTATAAATTAAAAACTCAAATTTCTAGAAAAACTGCACAAGATGTGAAAAAAATTAGGCAGCAAAACTTCTCTACCGCTTTGGATAAACTTTGATCGAGTGCGCAGCACGAGACACGCGATGAGAATGTATTCGTTAAAGCCGGAGAAGCTTCAACAAAAGAGAATTCACAATCATCAAATTAAAGTATTCGACATTTTGCTCCTGAGTTTCGCAAGCTTTTTACAAAACTGTAGAGAGGTACAAAGGCCAAGCGCGTAGCGCGAGGTAAATTTATAACCGAGCGTGGAGCACGAGATCCAGAAGACGCGCGCAAAGCGCGCGATGACAATGTGTCCGCACGGCGGGCAGATTTTTTACGGCTGGAACCATGGATATTGGCGGACATACATTTTCGTAAAAACCATTTTCTTTAGCGAGGGTGTCTCAAAACGTTCAGCATTGACGAAAACTGGATAGGTTCAAACTCAAATGATTCAAATAACTTCTATCATAAATAATAAGAACGTCCTAATTTAATTGTTCAAAGTAAAATACCAGTATCAGTATCAACCCTCGTTTTTTCCTAAAACTAGTTTGGGTTTCATTTACTTACAAAGTCGATTTCCAAGTAATGTCAAATTTAACATGGAAATAATGTCTTTTAATCACTTTTAGGAGCGCAAAACGAAGAACAATTTGGAATCAATTACCCTGTCTATACCTTCACGTTAGACAACAACCCAGCCATTCATGTTTTCGAGTAGGATGATCCTGACACTACACCAGTTGTTCATTGATTTTAAAAAAGCGTATGACTCTATTATCCGTGCGCGAATGTATTGGATTCTTGTT
>WSXT02042993.1:0-13259 GCA_011762715.2 Neuroterus valhalla | reverse complement strand
TATTAAATTCACTGTTACTTTCATACTTGACTCGGAGATTTTTCACTAGTCAACCGAATAAAATTAGTCGATTTACAACTTATTCATTTTCTAATTGTTGAAATATTATGGCTAAGTAGTATAATAGAGAAGAGAATCCTTATATTACAAATTCAAAGGTCCTAAATTTCCAGAAATTATTCATTCTATCAAGAGATCTGTAATGATTGTGGGATTTCAAACATGCAAATTAGGAATTCTATGATTATCTACCTTTTCATTCCAATAATTCATTATTTAAAATTTCCTAAATATCAATCTTTCAATGTAACTTTTAAGCTGGAGCCGTTTGATATAAACAAGTTTCAAAGATACGTCCTCTAAGCATTGAACACTAGAATTCCTTTTTAGCCTCTCGATTTAAACTTGAAGTTTTTTTGACTCAGAATTCGATTATTTTCATTCGATGCAGTTATTTGAAGTTCAACCGAAATTTTGTATATTGTACCAGAGTAGCGATCTAGTTTACGATATCCCCTTTTTTTAATAGAAGGCGGTATGTATATTTACAGCAAAAACTTCTGCAAGACTAAAATTCACCTTGGTCTCCTTGAAGCTTGAAATTCCATGTTTCAGGAACGTAATAACAGTGGTTAAGTACCCCGAACGTACAATTTTATAAAATATTGTTTAAAATAGTTATTTTGATATCATGTTTATTATTATTACACTATACAACAAAAATGATATAATCAGTTTTTTTCCACTCTAAGCAGAATTCGAATTTTTCATTTACATTCAATTAACAAAACATCATTCTATCCCTTAAAATGTTTTTTACGCTTCTATTCGACATATTTTTCCCTAAAATCATGTAAAAGTTTTTGAACTTAAAATTAATAAACGCATCATTTCTTTAAGAACATAATTTGCATGCAAAACATGGCGAACATAATTCTAAAGAACCTTTTTGGGATAAAAGAATGAATTCTTGTTAATTAGAATTGAATTGAAATTCAGAGATTTGCCTTAAGAAGAACAGTAAAGCTCGAATAGTTTTTCTTATTATTAACGCTCAGGTTACTCTTATAAAAATATAGCGATAATCAAACGGCCTTTTATGTCAGTCTCTCAAATTTAATTTAAACACTGAGAATAGTTTAACAAGGTAAGTATGAAAATAGAAACATATCCGTAACCTTATGTATAGATTCATCATTTTCAGACCAGGAATTCGCGAAAGCGATACATTGAATATGTTATCTTACTGGATTGGACTGTTGGAGGTTTTGCTATATATTGTGAAATTATGGAGTAGAGCCTTGTGAAATATTTGTACAAACAAGATGGATCATTGAAAGTAGTAAAAATAACACATTTTGGTATCAGTAATAGGGTAATAGATACTTACGAGCTTTCACGGACTTAGTCGTAATATATCGCGTTCGATCTCCAGATCTTCGGAGAAAGTTGCCAACGGCTACCTCAGCCTTCTTCTGGGTTACATCTTCCTTCAATTTGGCACCTATACAATTGCTTCTGGAGCAGAACAGCATGCATCACGAATTTTTCAAAATTATGATTACGTATATAGGATTCTGAATCAATGATACCGTACCAACGATAGTTCTTGGCGCCATCGTATTCCTGAACGTTATCTTCCTTCCTGTATGCAATGATCTTCCTGTCCAAGAATATTCCTGGCATAATTGGTCAGTCATTACTAGCCTAAGCGCTAACCTCACAGCCTCTGTTATGGTATCGCCTCCTCTTTTCTTCAAAGTTTCTATCTGATATAAAGAATACATAAAAACATATAGTAATACTTAAATTAATTTACTATCCTCTCGAAGCACTGATATTATATCACCCATTTTGTATCGATTGTGTAAGAGGAAGTTGTGATAATATATACTTACAAACTTTTGAAGTTGAGAATTATCAGTGGGAATTTCTGTTTCGAAAGCCTCGAATTCTTCAGAGGTTTTACATGGAGTTTCAGGAAAATTAGGGAGGTTTTTGATTGCATAACTCCTACTCATTTTACGCATACCCATATCTCTGTCATCTTCTAATGTGAATAGTATTTTCTCAACTTTTCCGTCCATTCCGAATATGACATCTTTCAATGGAGGTCCTAAAACTATTTCCAGATTATATTGTATTGGAAAATGCTCATAAATTAAAATTTGTCCAATAATGTTCCAAAGTTCAAGCCATGCAGATAAAATTCAGCCACTAAAATAGAAACTCTTGGAATTAAATATCTTACGCTCTTTTTTGGCCTTATAATGAGCAATGAAGACATCCAAAAATGAATAAAACTCACAAAGATAAATTTATTTTCCTTATTTATTGTAGCAATTTTCGATTCTGTCCGGGATATGCAAGTGCTCTAATAAGGCTACGTATATTATAGGAAAAATGCTATTCTGTTCCCATAATTTAAAGTAAATAAATACACATCTTGCCAAATATTTTTGACTATCTTACCACTGTACTATTTGACATCAAAATCATTTAAAATCCAACAGGTGCCATTTATCTCATTGAAGGAAGAAAACGTAAAATATTGTAACCCAAACAAGGCAAGGAAGTTGAAAAGGAGCCGAATGATAATAAAACTCACAGTTTAAAACAGAAACTTTCCCTTGGATCACAGTTTCTTCTATAATAGGAATAACTCTCTTCTCGCATGAAACAATCTTCTTCGAAAGATCCGCAAGATACATATTACTGCAGAAAATATCAGATACCGAGGATCATGGCGTAAAAGGAGCTCAAAAAGAGGAAACAGGGTGATTTTTTACGATAAAGGGAAAATATTGGAAAAAGAGTTAACATTAATCCATGCATGTTGAAAGAAAACTAATCCTTTTATAAGAAATGTAATATTTTTGAAAAATGTTAAAAGATTTTTTCTTCAATGGTCTCCCATGAAAGAATTCTGGAATATTTTGAGGGATCTCTAATTAATTCATTTGTCCAACACCCGCGATCGAAATACGACTTCGGAGGCTCGTCTCGAGTGGACAAAGTTGTCGATTTCTCCATTCATGACGTCACAGTGGTCGAATTATGTACTTTTCCCACTAGTGATCGAAGTAAGTGAGAGAATTATGCTTAGCGTGGTTGAAGTAGTGAGGTCAGTCGATGCAGTAGATACCTACAGTGGTGACATTAGATGTCAACTATAGTATAACCTCAAAACATTTGCTGAATTCTCGCGATTGGCTGTGCTGTATGAAAAGAAAACAAAACAAAAATGGAAAACGTGGAAAATAAGGAAAAACAAAGCGAAGATAACTTCGAATATTCAACACCTCCCGAACTAAGAGAAAAGGCTGATGAAATCACGTGAAAAATATATTCACGCCTACAATGTTTTCATGCAGTAGAGAGAAAATCATAATTGCAAATCGTCATTTGCAGGTTAGTTTGATTTTATAAGTATATACACTGTGGAAAGAATTTCCTTGGAAATATCCACAAAGTTTTTTGTAATTTCACTTAAACTTGTGAAATCACTGCGTTGAAAACAGTAAACTTCCAACTTAAAAATGTAGACATCACTTTGAATTGTAAGAGAGGTAAATGTATAAAAATGAGAAAAACCATATTACAAAAATGCAGTAGATATTTAAAAGAAATCCGTATTACAATGCAGATACATCAATACTATATTCAAGGTTTCTGTCTGAACTTATATCTACTTTAACGTATTTTTCAGAAAATGTAATCCTCGCCTTTCTGAATGAAAAATCTGAAACTTGGAAGCCATCAACTCTTTGGGCTCAGTATTCTATGTTACGGAGTACTTTAAATCTGAATCACAACGTGGATATCAGCAAATATATAAAAGTGACAGCTTTCTTAAAAATAAAGTCGAAAGGTTTTTGTAGCAAGGAATCTAAAGTTTCCACATGCCAAGAGATCGAAAAATTTCTAACGGAAGCTCCGGATGACGAACATCTAGCAACAAAGGTAAAAATAAAAAATCATAAATAAATAGGAAATAAATGAACGAAAAACAAAAGATAAATTTATTAAAAATTCGGAAACTTGTAAAAGAAAAATTAAACTCTTATTTACAGGTGATTCTGATTTTTGGTATAACGGGCGCTTGCAGGAGTAACGAGTTGACAAATTTAACTATAAAGGATATTGAAACCCACGGCAAGATTTACTTTGTAAACATCCAAAAAACGAAAACATACGTGCAACGGTCATTTACAATCCCAGAAAAGTTTGCGCATATTGTGAAACAATATGCAGCGCTTCGTCCGCATAATACGGCAACAGATCGCTTTTTCCTGAATTATCAGAAAGGAAAGTGTTCTAATCAGGTCATCGGAATCAACAAATTTGCCAAGACTCCGCAAAAAATTGCGGAATATTTGAAACTCGAAAATTCAGAGTTGTATACAAGGCACAGCTTTCGACGCACATCTGCAACTCTGTTAGCAGATTCAGGGGCGAATATCACTGCACTCAAGAGACATGGAGGATGGAAATCCTCTACGGTTGCAGATGGATACATTGAGGCTTCCATGTCCAACAAAAATAAAATAGCTAACCAGATTGTCTCAACAATTTTATTGCCTTCCAGTACCATAGCATCAGAACCACCTTCGAAACTTATGAAAATGTGTACCGCTCAGAACCAAAACGCATTTATAACCGGAGTTCAAATAGAAAATTTGTCTGATCAGGAAGTACAGCTTCCAAGCAGGGGAATCTCAATTCAAATGACGAATTGCTCTAATTGTACTATCAATCTCGGAAAGTAATCAGTTCGAGATATAGAAAAATATGATTATTACAGATAAATATTAAAATTTATATTGAAAAATTGATTCTGTGATATTAAAATAAATTCTATAGAAATCGGTTGTGTTCACAAAAAAATATTGAGTATATTAAGATTTGTTATTCTTTCAGTCAGAGGGCCCAAAACTCTCGACGATCTCCTCAGCCGTATTTCTCTCGCGAATTATTGGACAAAATAGTATGTGCACCACATGGGAGACGGCGATTCTACTCGTGTGATTGCCGCGCTCGCTGCGCTCGCGCGGCAAACTTCACACTCGTTGGAATCGCCTACTTCTCCCACTTGCTGCACAATATACTATTCTATGAACTTGAGACTAATTCAAGAGATTATATGATTTCAACGTATTTTGAGAGATTTCAAGTAATTTTGAATAATTTGTAGATACTGTAGAAAGTTGTTAGAAATTTCAAGTCTTCTCACAGAACCTGAGAATTTCAATTTAAAAGATTTTAGAGGATAATAATAGATTTTGAAAGAATTGAAAATGTTTTGAATGGGTTTGAAAACATTTTAGGACATGTCATATAATCTTAAAAGGTATTCATGGCTTTTGAACAACTTGTATGAATTGTAAAATATTTAAAAATATTTCCAATGTATTCAAGAATATGTAAAGAAACTTATATATAATCTTTCGACTTTCCGTGGCCTATGGGAGATTTCTCAGGAATTTTGCAAGATTTTTATTGGTTACAAGTATTTACAGAAGACTTCCGGGGGTTAGGAGAGATTTTTATAGATCCCATAATATTGCAAAATGTATCAAAGGATTTCACAAGATTTCCCTTTTTTCTGAAGATTTAAAAGGGGATTCACAATATTTCAAGTGATCTCTAATAACTTCCAGAAATCCCAGAGGATTTCTAGGGATTCCAAAAGAATTGTATAGGATTATACGAACTATCAAAATTTTTCAGAGAAATGTGAAGGATTTCATGAACTGTTAGAAGATTTCGAAGAATGTTAAGAAATATTTAGTCTCAAGAAATACTTAGAATTTCTCTAAACCCCATTAAGTCCCTCAACATATTTTACAAAATTTTGAGAAACTTAGAAAAAAGTTACATGCGTTATAAGCAATTGCAAAAATCGAAAAAATGATGAAATTATATCAATTGAGATGAATCATAAGTTTCAAAACCCTCAAAATCATTTGAAATGACTCGTTAATTTTTCAAACTTGTTGAAATCTTTAAGGTACCTTTTCATTCCGATGAAATTTGTGATACAAAGTAATTCTTTTCCTCTATAGAGTTGATACCTGATATTTCAGATAACATAATAATAGAATAGTAAAAAAATTATAAGAGGATTAGTGGCCGAATAGTTCACTGGACATCAACCTACTGATAGTGAAAAAAAGTACTCGATAGTTAGAAAAAAAATTCTTATCACGAATTTGATATTTTTGAGAGAGAGAGAGAGAGAGAGAGAGAGAGAGAGAGAGAGAGAGAGATTCCATTGAAATCTTTTCATATATTTTTGATCCCTAGAAACCTTCTTAATATCTTTGGTATTCCGAGAAAGCATGTACAACCCCTCAAAATTCTTAGAAATAAATTAAAATTTTGTAAAATCACCTGAAGCAAACATTTGAATTACCTCATCAATCAATAATATTTTCAAAAATACTTGGGGTCTGAAGAAATTCTTGAAATCCCTTGGAATCTTTTGGAATGACTGAAAGACTCTCACGAGTATTGTTATATACCATGCTATAAATTTAAATGAAAAAATTTTACGAAAACATTCAAATCTCTCTGAACGCCTTGAAATCTTCTTGGATCGATTGACATTCAAAAGTATCTTTGAGATCATTAAAATTTTTTTGTAGTATCTTGAACTTATGTGACATTGCTTGGAATTTCTCCAAATATCTCAAAATACCAAAGGATCAGTTTTAATCACCTATATTTGTCCGAGAATCGTTTTGAAGTCCTTAAAATCTGTCGACATCTCTAAAGATCTTTGAAATCCTAATATATGGTCTACACTGAAATTTAAAATGATAAACCCCTCGAAATTGATGTATCAACGGCAATGCATAATTATTTTTATTTGATAAAATGAAGATTTATTCTGATATCAAACTACATAATTTTAGATCTGTATATGCAAGAGAAATGAAATATTCCGCCACCATAACGATAACAATTTTAAATTAACTGTAGTCAATGAATTTGAAGTTAAAAGCGAATTTCATTTTTAATTTCAAATGGAAAGGATGCAGCATTTTTCTGTCATTCAAAAGACAATAAATTTTTTAACAATAATTTGTCTAATAATTTCGAGATATTTGTCAGTGTAACTTTTTCTCAGAGAGTTAAAGAAGAGAAAGGATAGTTTTTGTGGATAGAGAAAGAACGGGGGATTCAGAAAAAAAGGGAAAGACCATGACCATTTCAACTATTTTAATAATAAAGAAAAAATTACGTAGTATACTGTTGCCATAGTTAAATATTTATTGCTCTAATAACTCACTTTCCTTTTCAATTTCAAAGTCACTTCCAACCTCGCCAATGTAACCAGAATCTTGAGCAGTTGATTTATCCAAATGTTTCCTGCAGGGAGTTACATCTGAATTTTCAGCTGAGCCTGCAGAATAATACATAAATTATTATGATGAAAGTGAGTTTTTCGCTTTTTCCCCAAAATGGACCGGAAATATGAAACAATGGATAATTTATGGAATCATTATTTGAAAAGCTCCAACTTGGAAACCCATTTTTAGAATATAAACTCTGCTCAATAGTTTTAGAAGAATATCAACTTACTATTCCGTTCTGACTGAACAGCTTTTAATACTTTTGCTACGTGGTCTTTTTTGAATGCTTCTTGTTCTTCTTTTTCATCTATGGGACATAAGAAAGAGAATAATTCATCTTCTAATCGATATTTCGAAACCGATTTTCCTTTCACACTAATCGCTCTGAGACTTTAAATATAATCTTATGGAAAACTTTTCCTACTTGATAATCGTCTTTCTGCAACTGCGAGAGATATGCATATTTTTTTTAAACTTATTTTTTTATTGGGTCTTATACATCATGCATGAAATTTTACCGATATTCTTGGCTGAATGAGTAGATAAATCATATTAGCAAAACATAAACTTGAATGATAAAGTTAATGAATCGAGACTCCAACATGGAACTTACGAGAAAAGTCTCCCGATTTCCGCGACTTTTCATCTTTATCATTTCGAAAGCGGGACCGTGGTGTCAACATTTTCGAATATAAGTGTCCATCATAATTCTCACTGGCACGAAATTCTGTAATCGACAAAATATAAATAACGAGTAGATTAAGAATTTCAGGAAAATAAAAGTTAACGGCTTTTGCATCAAATTTAGTAACCTAAGTTAGGGGGATTCCGGAGAAAAATCGCACGGTATAGGTCCCCCCCTTCCCTTGCCTACCGAAGGCTCCGGCAAAAGCGTGTTTCCCCAAACACGATCGGTGCCGCCTCTACCGAATGAATGTGCGTGTGCATCGGGACCTACTCGAACAGTAACGTAGCGAAAGATTCCGGCGCCCCGTTCTCGACTATTTCTACAGCGGCAATCGGCGGCAAATTCGAATGCACTTTATGGGCGAAAAAATATTGTTTGGATTATGATAACTATAAATAGTACACATACGGTGATAAATAAGGAGATTAATAATAATTTTTATACATTTCATTGGCAAATTAGAATTTTCATGTTAGTTTTTATAGAAATTGTTGTAAAATTCACATAAGTTATATATCGTTATTTATAAAATTTTCCAGTCAAATATTTTCAAATTTTACAATTTTCTCGTAATTTTTTTTATGAAAACATTTTGCTTTGGAATTTGAAAAAAATTATAAGAGATTTTTGGAACATTTTTGAATTATTTTTTAGATTTTTTTGGAATCAATTATCGATAAACATAACGAATGTCGAACATTTTGAAACAAGGAAGAAGATGAGCCAAAAAAGAAGGAAGGAGAGAAGAAACAGAACGAAGAAGAAGGAAAGAAACAGACGGAAATCGAAGAAAAGAAACAGAAGAAAACAGAAGAGAAGAAACATAAGGAAGAAGAAGGAAAGAAACATACGGAAGCGAATAAAAGAAACAGAAGAAAAGAGAAGAGAAGAAACAGAAGGAAACAGAAGAGAAGAAACAGAAGGGAGAGGGGGAGAAGAAACAGAAGGAAAACGAAAAGAAGAAACCGAAGGAAAAAGAAGAGAAGAAACAGAAAGAAAAAGAAAAGAAGAAACCGAAGCAAAACGAAGAGAAGAAACAGAAAGAAACAGAAAATGAGAAATCGAAGGAAAAAGAAGAGAAGAAACAGAAAGAAAAAGAAAAGAAGAAACCGAAGAAAAAGGAGGGAAGAAACAGAAAGAAAAAGAAGAGAAGAAACATCAGGAAAAGAAGAGAAGACAGAAGGAGAAAGAAGAAAAGAAACCGAAGGCAAAAGAAGAGAAGAAACAGGAAGAAAAAGAAGAAAAGATAACGAAAGAAAAAGAGAAGACAAGTAAGGAGGAAGAAGAAGGGAAAATTACAAGAAAAAAGAAGAAAAACCAGGAAGAAAGAGAAAAAATGTCGTCCCTCTCTCTCGCACATTATTTGCAACACGTTTCTAATTGTAATTAGAAAATTCTAAAAATGCGTGGCCAAAACTATATATCTGCTAAATTTTATTTTTTATTTCTATATAGTAACCTAATTTCACAGCCGCAACAGTAATTTATTTAGATGATTATTTGGATCAATATCGTTCAACTTCAAACACATTGCAAAAGTTTTATGCCATCAAATTTGACGAAATATACGTCTCTGCTCTTGATTTGCCATTACTATTATTTCGACTACACATGCACAACGAGCTACGCTCACACGTGGCTACTCGGGACTGACAAGCGTCGACGATGTCGCCAAGGCCCGCCTTTCCCTCTGCGTCGCACATATGGAAAAACGCGCAGTCGTTTTTTTATCTTCATAATGGAAAAAAATCATTTTTTTTGCGGAAAACCATTCGGCTCCTCATTTAATAAAGCGCCCTAGTCATTTAGATGTTCGCAAAGCGCTGAAAATTGATCACAAGCGAGATTCTTCCCGCAGCTGTCACTTGCCATGGGCGCTGCCATATTTTTTTCCCGACTGCTCACATATATCGGTCTATTTTACATAATTACGGCCCATTTCCCGTCAAACAAATACCAGGGCGCCTGATAAAATGAAATTTTCAATCATTTGAGTCGAGAGAAGATTAATTTATCATTAGCCATCAAGTCGAAAAACAACTTCGCGATTTCCCGTGCGTGGAACGCAGAGGGAGCAATAACATGTCCATTTTCATCGTCACGCCTATCAGAAAAAATGGTTCCTACTTTACCGACGTTTCTTACTCCGGAATCCCCTTAATGAGTTGTAAACATAATTCTCAATAATACTTACTCTTGTTATCCTCAGAGCAACTGTATGATTTTTCAGAAGGAGGTCTATCATCTGCAATAGATAAATATACAGTAAATTTACATTTCGAAATCACGTTAAAGTAGTTTATTCCAAATTTTGAAGTTACTTTTATAAGATCTTTTCGTTTGATTGTAGGGTGGATCAATCGATTTATGGGTATCTGAAGCTTTCTGCTGACTATGAGCCGACCTTGTTACTTTAGGTTCTTTTGCAGGTTCTGGAATAAAGAGAATTTCTTAAAGTTGTTGATATATTTACTTCAATATAATGTACTATATAAAGTACGAGGGACTTCATTGTCTTCCACAAAATCTGCGAAATTTTTCCTTTTCGCGAGTCGTTTTTCGGGAACAAAATGCGGAGTCATCAGTTGAAGTTGTTCGTCCGAAGATGAGATAATCTCTGATCTTTTTTCCACATTACGAGCATCATTATAACTATCTGTTGAGGAATAATTATGGACAATGCAAATTTTTTTCTCTATTACGCAATTCAAAATTAAAAGGTAAAAAATAAATCCTAAAATCGCAAACAACATCAATCCTGTTACTGAATATTTAAAAAAAGTATAAATTACATAAAATAGAGACTCAAATGTGTAAAACAATGCAAATATTTTGTAATACGCCAAAGTTATCAACCGACTTGTACTGTACACTTAAAATAGATATCGAAGTCATTCTACAAACCCAATTCTCTTGATTTATTCTTTATTGTGTAGCAAACAATATCTTTATTCTTTATTGTGTAGTTGCAAAAGATTGCATCTATTTGGATATTCATACATATATGAATTTGGACGCCCGCAAGGAAAGGGCCTACTGTGTCGATCGTAGTTGAAAAGATATTTCCGTTTTTTTTTTAAATAAGATGAATTTCGAAAAAAACTGTTTGAAGTACTTATTTTCTGCCTACAAATACATGAAGAATTTGTTATTTTCGAATATGCAGTTTACATTGAACACTTGATAAATTCAGAATAAGCTTTGTAGATTGTTGAATCAGGTTATAAATTTAAATTTACACAACTTTTTTTATGGATCCCGTCAGAAAATGGAAAACTCCGATTTTCTCGGAATCGATTTTGAAAACCGTGTTCTCATAAGGACGTTCGTAAAGTCGGATTCTGGAAATACTTATACATTGTAAAGAAATTTTACGCAACTTCACACCGATGAGTTGAAAGAGCCTGGTGTTACATTCCTGGTGTGACTTTCCACATGCAACAGCGTAACGGTGTTAAGGAGAGCATAACAAACACCAGTCCAGTGCGAGATTATTTTATACGCCGATGGAAACCGGTCCGTACAACACCAACACCGCTCGCAAACACCGCTTCGGTGTGATGAATGTAGGAAGCGCGATGCGCAGGCGCGGGGCTCAAATTTCTTTTCAGAATTTTTTTTTCTTTTACTAATCTTTCAGTTTCTCGAAAGTTCTGGAGTTCTCAAAAAACAGAATTCAAAAAAACTCAAAAATCTTAAAGTAAGAACACTTACAAATTACAGAATACTGGCAAATTTTAAAATAGTGAAATTTTTGGCAGTTCTAAGAGTTCTAATTAGAGTTCTGGTTTCTCCAAGGAGAGTTCTGCAAGAAAAGGTCATGACACTTTTCAATAGAATCAAAATTGGAAGAAATACAGCACTTTGAGAATGAACAAAAATTTTGAGTTTTGTAATTCTAACAGTTCGAAGAGTTCTAATTAGAGTTCTGGTTTCAAAAAGGAGAGTTCTACAAAAAATGGCCATGGTTCTTTTCAATAGAATGAAAATTGAAAGGACTACAGTGCTTTGAAAATGAACGAAAACTTTTGAGTTTTGAAATTCTAACAGTTTCGAGAGTTCTGATTAGAGGTATGGTTTCAAAAAGGAGAGTTCTACAAAAAATGGTCATGCTCTTTTTAATACAATGAAAATTGGAAGAACTACAGCACTTTGCAAATGAACGAAAACTTTGTAGTTTTGGAATTCTGACAGTCTCGAGAGTTCTGATTATATTTCTGGTTCCAAAAAGGAGAGTTCTACAAAAAATGGTCATGGCACTTTTCAAAACAATGAAAATTGGAAGAACTATAGCACTTTGAAAAAGAACGAAAAATTTGGAGTTTCGAAATTCTGACAGTCCCGAGAGTTCTGATTAGATTTCTGGTTTCAAAAAGGAGAGTTCTACAAAAAATGACCATGGCTCTTTTCATTAGAGTGAAAATTGGAAGGACTACAGCGCTTTGAAAATGAACAAAAACTTTGGAGTTTTGTAATTCTGACAGTCTCGAGAGTTCTGATTAGATTTCTGGTTTCAAAAAGGAGAGTTCTACAAAAAATGGTCATGGCTCTTTTCAATAGAACGAAAATTGGAAGGACTTCAGCGCCTTCAAAATGAACAAAAACTTTGGAGTTTTTGAATTCTGACAGTCTCGAGAGTTCTGATTAGATTTCTGGTTTCAAAAAGGAGAGTACCACAAAAAGTGGTCATGGCTTTTTTCAATAGAATGAAAATTGGAAGGACTTCAGCGCCTTAAAAATGAACAAAAACTTTGGAGTTTTTGAATTCTGATAGTCTCGAGAGTTCTGATTAGATTTCTGGTTTCAAAAAGGAGAGTTCTGCGAAAAATGGTTATGGCTATTTTTAAAACAATGAAAATTGGAAGAACTACAGCACTTTGAAAACGAACGAAAAATTTGGAGTTTTGAAATTCTGACAGTTTCGAGAGTTCTGATTAGAGTTATGGTTTCAATAAGGAGATTTCTACGCAAAATTGTTATGGCTATTTTCATTATTTATTATTATACCATTAGGCCAAATCCCTTGCGGGGTAAGCGTAACCCGTTCGGTTCCAGCCGCTCTGTACTACTGGAAAATAGAGGATTCATGTAGAAGGATTGGGAAGTGGAATTGAGCTGGGAGATTTTAAATAAGGAATGTGTATGAGAAGGAAGCGGGGATAGGTATTAGATCAGTCTCAGAATTCATTGCATGTTTTTTGCGAACAGAAAGA
>WSXT02042982.1:0-13260 GCA_011762715.2 Neuroterus valhalla | reverse complement strand
CAGGATAGGGACGCGTGGCGGTCTCGGGTAGATGAGGCAATGAACTTTCGAGTTCCAAATGCTGATAAATAATAAGTTCGACTGTTCAAACTTTCGAAAAAAAAATTAAATTTTTTCGCGGGAAAATTGAGTATCCTTTTTATAATCAATTTATTTTGCTATTCTTCATTTGTTTTGTTGAAGGATGTTTCGAATGAATGTCACGAATTGAAATAAATGTTTGCGTTTTGCGACAAATATGAATATGTTACTTTTAGTTGAGGGGTAAAATTCAAAAACTTGACCGGGAAATTACCGGTAATTTTAAATGGTCTGCCAAATCGCGACGCTGATATATTGAGTATTTCTTTTAGTATAAAATTTATAGAAATTTTTGAATAATCTCCTCAGACGGTCAATGAACTTCAACCCTTGCTTTTGAATACTTCGTCGCCTTCTGGAGGCCATATAAGCGGTGTACGTTGGGGTAAAAAATAGAAACACTCGTATTCTTCTATTGGAGTTTCAAGTTCGAATTTTTAATGAAATCAAATATCGACATTTGAACTTTTTATTCGAAAATTTGTACTGTTTTATTATTGGTTAAAAATTTAACAATTTGAATGGAAATTTATTTATTTTTTCTCATAAATCCATCTTTTTTGGTAGAAAATTATTATTCTTGATATTATTCTTGATTTAAATTCATCTACCTGATTGAAGTTTGATTAATTCGTGAAAAATGCATTCTATTAGTTGAAGATCCATCTTTCTGGCTACAGATTTAACTATTTTTTTGGAAATTTATTTTCTTCGAGTTGAAAATGAATATTTTTTAGAGAATTAGTTGCCTTTTGTTTGGAAAAAAATTCTTGCGGCTGCGAATTTAAGTATTAAATTTATTGAATTATTGAAAATTCGTCTTTTTGCGATGAAAATTCATATTTTTTAGTTCAAAATTCAACTGTTTTCTAAAAAAATCGTCTTCTTGAATTCTTCCTCTTTCTGGTATAAATTTAATCTTCTTGGCTAAGAATTTGACAACTTTGTTAAAATAGTTTCTTTGTTGGAAATTCAACTATTTTTTTCGAAATTGTTTTTGTTTTTGATGAAACTGTATCCTTCTGGATTGAAGATTCAAATATTCGATTTAAATTTCACGTATTTTGTTGAAAATTATTCCTTTTTGATTGGAAATCAATCTGTTCTAGTTAAAAATTCAACTATTTTTCTGGAAATTTCTGTTTCTGAAATAAAATGAAAATCTTTTTTTTTCTGATTCGTTAAAAATATATATTTTCTATTAAAGTTCGATTATTCTTCATTTAAAATTTATTTCATTTATTGTTGAAGATTCATCATTTTAGTTCAAAAATTCAACTATTTTGTTGAGCTTGATTTTTTTCCATTAAAAATTCGATCGTTTGGTTGAAAGTTCAACTATCTGTTTCAAAACTTGTCTTTTTTGGTTGGAAATTTGTGTTTTCAACTGTGGAAATTCAAATATTTTTGTACAAATTTAATTATTTTCTTCAAAATTAAACTCCTTTGCTGAAAACTTGTCTTTTTGTGGTAAATTTCATCCATTTTAATTAGCGATTGTTCTTTTTAGATTAAAAATTAGAATGGCTCCTAAAACATTCATCTTTTAGCCTTGCAATTCCAATTGTTTGGTTTTAAATGCAATAACTGCTTGGTCTAATTCTAAGATTGTATATGTATTTTTTAATCCCTTTTTTATTGAAAATTCATATCTTTGGGTTCGAAAGTCAACTGTTTTATAAAAATTCGACTTTTTGTTTTAAAATTCCTCTCTTCTGGTACTAAATTAATCTTTTTCGACTTCAAATCTTGAAAGTTTCATATCAACGTTGTAATGCAGTTTTCAAGAGTCCCCCAATTACTAAATACTATTTTTTCCTTTCAATTTTTTGTTATGGCCCCTTTTTTAAGATAAGATAAATAAAATTTATCAAATTTAATGCACACTACTCCAAGTTTTTTCATTCGAAAGACTTTTGAAGTCATTCAGTTGGTCTGAAGAAATTAAACCTTCAAGTTTTTCGATTTTTTTAGAAGAATTTGTAGCATATGTTTATACTTCACACCTGACCTGATCGATCTTTGCAAATAATTCAATATTTTCAAATCCTAGGTTTCAGTTCGCCTACCTAGTATTCTATCTACTCGGAATGACGACTCTGATTCCGTGGTGCTTTTTCATGACAGCCGACGAGGTAAAATTAATTAATCTAAAATAATATTTGTAATTACTTTGAACTGATGGAATGAAATTCAACTTCTGAATGGGAAAATTAATAATCGTTGAAAAAAATATATAAAACTCCTGGAAACTAGAATTAAAAACCTAGAATCCAATGTCCAAATTCGGACAAACACCCTCAAATGTCGGTAGTAAAATTTCGGAAAACTACGTACAATTGAAGAGGGGTAGGGATGAAAGAGGAAGTAACCTCCAAAACTCTTTCCTTTTTTTTCTTCCGACTTTTTTTATTATTATTTTACAAACAAAATACAATAACGTTTAAAATAGCTATCAACATTCGGTGTTCACTCAGCATCCTTATCAAGGTAAGAAATCTCTCAGCAGGTCGAAACTCATGAGGAACCCTTCTTGCTTCCTCTGTATATCTGTCAGGTCTGCCAATTTCAATTTTTTATTCTCAACTTTCGTTTTGAGGTCTTCGAACTGACCAAGTACTCTGCATTTACGTTCGCGTTGAACACTGACCTAGCCATTTATGTCTCCGAATAGGATGATCTCCTCTCCAGTGTCGCAAGTATTTAGCGTATTATTCAGCGAATTCTAGGAGACATTTTTCACGTCCTTCTGCAAATTTTTCGAGTAATTTTGTAAATAAATCCACTTTTTCCACATATATCTAAAGGATCTTAGCCAAAGGATATTATTGAATCCATTTTAGATGAGATTCTGATTCTAATTAGATTAGCAGAATTAGCAGGATATCCTTTTTATGATGGCAGTTTTGATATTTTATATGGAAATCCGTTGAAACAATTAAAAATGGATACTTTCAAAATGTTTGAGGAATGGAAAAGAAAGAACTTCTAGGTTTGAAGAAGATTCATAAGGAAAGCTATACCTTCCGATTAGTTATTTCAACTGGTAACACTCCCACTGAATTGTTGGAACAAAATTTTTTATTCGATTCTTAAAGACTCAATAGCAACATCAAAATATAACATCGTGATGATTTCTTTTGATGTTGCCATGTTTCCGAGCATACCTTTTGAAATGATTTAAAAAAAGCAATTATAGCAGTTGCTTCCTTTAAACCACTGAAGAAGAAATAATGAGTAACTTGGAACACTCAAATTTAAAAAATCAAGAAGAAACCAAAATTAAAGAACTGAATCCGAATGAAGGCATCATAACATTATCCGCAGGCAAAGGGAACACAAAGTTATTGAATAAAAGTTTTTGAATAGAGAAGGCTACAACAACAAAATCATGGACTTTATGATTGACGATACACATAAAAAACTTAAGGGAATTCCCACAAGATCAATAGCACAGCTCTACAAAAAAATTTTTTGTATGTGTTGCCCTGGATATCCTTGCAAATTTGTATGTTTCCAAGTGCCCGAATTACAAATATATTCATGAAGTATTGGATGTGCTCTTGTTTCTATGATTTTCAAATATCTTATATTTTGAACAATTATCGGCTTGTTAGTAAAAAAATTGATTTTCCGAGTCATGATTGGGTTTCCACCATACTTTCACCATTGCATATTAGGTTAGGGATGATAAAGCAATTTGTAAAAGCGTTGGACAAGGAAGGAGATTCTTTTAATTACATTTGTAGGAAATTTCTGTAGCTTAGTATGGAAAAGTTGAAAGGTGGAATATTTGGTGGTCTTAAAATACGGTAATTGATGAAAGACACGGATTTCGTCGAAGTTGTGACTGTTCCGGAAAGTAAAGCTTGGAAAAGTTTTGTGTTGGTAGTCGGAAATTTCCTAGGTAACCATAAAGCAAGGAATTATGAAGAAATTGTACAAAATATGCTGACAAACTTTCGGACTCTAGGAGCAAATATAAGAATCAAGTTACACTATCTCCACAATCATCTGGATGAATTTCCTGATAATTTATAAAATTATAGTGAGGATCAGGAAGAGCGTCCGTATTTACTTCGATGTATCCTAATTTTTCAAAACAAAACTAACATCATCAACACATCTGTTATATTGTTTCTTATTTTTCGATTTTTGGTATGTAAAATAAAAATATGGATTTAAAAGAAAACGAGAGCAAATCTTACAAAATCATTGATAGTTTCATGAATTGTGAGCATAAATATATGCAAAATCAATCTTATATCTTGGGCAACACAACCACTGTAGGCCAGTGTAGTCAGCCCAAAAAAACTTCCTCAAAGAGCATAAACAACATTTCACCCAGAACCATGAGTTCTAGGTGAGCACTGAGTCCTTTCACAGGAAACTCTATAACTGAAGTACAAAAACTCTTTCCACTTTATCAAAAAAACACAACAGATTAGCATTTAACATCAAGACATCTTAGTAAGTTTCGACGTATTATCTTTCTATACAAAAGTACCAATCCATGATACAATCGATATTGTTATATCCTTTGATGTCTTACCTTTTGATCTCATACCTTTGACAGAACACTCTCTCAACAATACTTACTTCTCTTTCAATAACCAATGCTACGAGCAAACGTCGAGAGCAGCAAGGGGATCACTAATCTCACCTGTAATAGCCACAATCTTAATGGAACATCTGGAAACATTTATCTTCAACCAATCCAAGCTTGAACTAGAACTTTGGTGCCGTAACGTTGAAGACACTTTTGTCGTTTAGAACTTTTTTTGAATAAGTACAAATTACATGGACTATAATAAGAAGATCTAATAAGACATTAGGACATAAGGCCAACAGAAAACCCATCCATTCAAACAGATTCCTACACGCCTGCTCCTACCAACACCCATCTCCAAAGCACTTGGTCATCAACTCGCTCGTATACAGATCTGTCTCCATAACAGGAAAGGATAATCCACAAGAAGCATTAAAAAACATTAAAGAAATCCTAATACAGAATGATTACACACAAAAATTGATAGAGAAATCAGGAAATACACTTTAAAAATCAAGTAAACACAACCAACTAAAGAAAGAAAGAGAAAAGCGAACACTATCTTACCTTATCAGAACCATTCTCAAACCACCTGCGAGAATAGCACAACTTCTGAACAATCCTGATGACAAAAAGATACCTTCCAGTAATCATAGAGAAGCATAGAGGAACAATCAAATTCTCATCATAATAACATGATTAGGGAGAGTGTATTCAATACTAATCAGATCTAGCTTTCTTTGCTCCCAGGTTTTAAAGAAAAGCCATCATTATCCAATCAGGTTCGACCAGTCTTGACGCTGAGTCTCTCTGGCCAGGCACAGGTCTCGTAGAGAGCATCCATATGAGAGCATAATAATCTGAAATCTCAGTTTTGGGTCAGCCCTGAAGGAGTGAACTGTAAATTCATGAAACTTTGGCAAAATTCGTAATTTTGTACATGATCGAAACCCCAAAACAATTCCTTTTATTGTAGATGAGATAAAATTGAAATCCGTACTCTTTTGTGTCAGGAAACATTTATAAAAGGGATGGATTTTATTATAAACTCGATTTATTTAAAATTCAATGGGAGATTTCGTAGGCAAAAATTTGCTACTCCTATAGCTCCTGCTATTTCTACGATTTCGGCTAGTATTGTGATGGAAGAATCGGAAAATTGTGTTTCCAAAAAAAAATATTTCGATTTGCCTTTTTACTGCCGGTATTTAGATGATACCTTTTTGTGTATTTCCACAGCATAGTTAGTAACAGTTATTAATACTTTTCACAGTTTCTACCCAAAACTTGAATTTTTATATGGAATCGAGAAGAATAAAAGAATCCGTGCTATGGACATTGAATTGATCTAAGGTCTAGAGAGTAGTATTGTTACTAATTGTAATAGAAAAAGTACTAAAACGGTTCCATTCCCGATCAACGCCGGAGGTTAGGCTATCCGATTACACGGCAGGAATAGTTCCGAGCAAGTGGCACCAAGAGCGCAGGACCCTCTCTTTCACAACCAACCGTCTACGGAAAGGATATAAAAAGACGAGCAAGTTGCGAAACTGTAAGTGGAGTCATGGAGTGTACCACGGGAAACCGAAATCCACTGCCGGATTATCCACCCGAGTAGCCACCTGGCTCTACGCTCTGAAAGGATAAAGGTCCGTAGTTTTTGATCCGGGTACGCTGCTGCAGGCTCCAGATATCCCCCCCCCCCCCCCCTGGGTTCTCTGTACAGGCTCCAGGACCAGGATTCTTTTGTTTGATTTAATTGTTTACTCTAATTTATTGTATTAATTCTGGGTACGCTGCAACCCTGCAACAGGCTCGAGACATCCTTTCCTTTCAGCCACGTATCCTGGGTACGCTGCGTCAGGCTCCAGAATCTGCATTCGATTTAGTTTTAATCTGGGCACGCTGTCACTAGCTCTAGACCTTCGTTAATTTTGATTTAGTTTTAATCTGGGCACGCTGTCACAGGCTCCAGACCTTAATTGATTTTGACTTAGTTCTAATCTAGGCACACTGTCACAGGGTCCAGACCTTTTTTTTATTTTGATTCTAGTCTTAACCTGGCCGCGCTGCGACAGGCTCCAGACTTCTGTTGGATCTCAAATTTTCCGGTTACTCTGAAAGAGGCTCCGGAAAATTGTTGCCCTTTAGTTTCAGAACGGTACACGCTATTTTAGCTGCCTTAGAAAGACCCTTGAATTGAATGCCTCTCTTGTGAAAGGCAACGAAACTTGTAAAATACTCGATTTCAGTATTCTCAGACATAAGATTGTGCCCTCTGAACGAGAAAGACTGAACGGCAATTATCATTGTTAAAGGTATCATAATGAAAAATTCTACCTCAACGAAATACTACAAGACTCAATAATGGCGATAGTGACGACCAATGAGGCCAGGAGAACGGAAAGCCAAATCGGATTGGTATTATACCCTATTGATGTTATTGGGATGTTTTAAGATTTTAATTGCTTCTATATGCCTTCTCGTAAAAATATTGTGTGTTTATGCAATGACGGTTGTTTTGGAAATTAAAATTCTATGTCCTGTTTCAGTATGATTTTATATAATCCCGTATCACTGGAATGTGCCTCATTGTCTTCAGGGTAGTTTAGAAGTTGTCCTATTTCGCAGGTAGCTCGAAATCTGGTTTGGATGTTGTGTTTGTTGACAATTCTTCCTTTCGTTCTGTGATACCTTAGATGTAGGATAGGGTGGTGGTCGTTTTGGTCTCTCTTCCTATGGTTTGCCATTCTGAGAATTTTAGCACGATGTTCTTGTCTCTGTGTTAGTGTTATTTACCTTTTTACTTGCAAAATTTGTTGGATGACGTAAGTCCTGCACGGATAGGAGCAAACCTAAGCAGTTACTGTTTATACCGTAACTGTTACTGCGCTCACCGTAACAGCTACGAATGAAAAACGGATTGTAGATAAACCGTGACTGCTACTGCCAACGACGGAACTATTCCGGCCACACCGTAACAGTTACTGTGCACCACCTGAAAACGTTTTGCATTAACCGTTGCGGCACTGACAGAAATAGTTACTGATAATACCCGAATTGCTCCGGCGAGCGCAGTAGTAGTAGTGCAATGAAATTTGATGAGTAGTGCAACGAAATTCGATGCCTCATCGCTGACAAAATTTTAGTTAAACTAAAATCTAATGTTTTTTTGTTTGAACTTTGACCTTGCACATTACCCATTGAATTTAATACATTTCTTAAATTGCCTGCTGAAATTACCCTGCTTGAAGGATTCCATAGAAAAGCAAAAAACTGAGCGTGCAGTGATGGTTTCGGCCTAAACAGGAACTATAACTGTCGAGACCGTAACCATTACTGCCGTGGCAGTAACTATGACTGCATTGCGTTTTACTGTCTCGTGCCGAAAAGATACTCTGCAGGCAGCAAAGGTTCATGTGAGCGCAGTCACAGTTACTGTTCATCTCATCCTCGGGAATCGCGCGTAGCAGTTCCGGGGTTGGCAGTAACGCTTACGGTTTACTCCTCCCTGTGTGGGTTTCTGATGGGTTTTTACCTACTGAAAGATTTTTGACTTTGATGAGGGTGCTGAGTGATTATCAAAACGTTGGTATCGTGTTTTGAAAATAACAAGAATGAAGAAAAAGGAAAGATGAGAAAAGAGAAGGAAGGGGTTTCGGAGGTTACCTTCTCATTTACCTCCTCTATCGTTCATTTTCATGTTGTTTTTTGAATTTTCAGTGCAGTCATTTGTTTGTTCCAATAAGTCATCAGGTTCCTGGCTTCTTATTCTAATTTCCAGGAGTTTCAGATGTTAACTGAATTGTTAGATGTTAAATAGGAATCGAAATGATTTTTTTCAGTTTTTTGTTTCTTAAATTTTGTAAAATATATTTACAGTACTGGATGTTCAAATTTCGAGAGATT
Source organism: Neuroterus valhalla (assembly GCA_011762715.2). Taxonomy (NCBI): domain Eukaryota; kingdom Metazoa; phylum Arthropoda; class Insecta; order Hymenoptera; family Cynipidae; genus Neuroterus; species Neuroterus valhalla. The sequence continues at coordinate 4,721 of WSXT02042982.1, read as the reverse complement.
CGGAATGATAGTGGCAATCATAATTATACCCTTGCGGACCAACTAGGGAAGAAAAGTGCTTTGCAAGCAAGTTTCATCTCTTATCTCTCTGTATGCAGTGCTGTTCCAAATACTCTTTTTTTAATAATAAATGCGTTCATAAGCAACAAGTAAGTAATCTCAAGTTGTAAAATGTTACACTCACTAAATATTCGTTATAATTTTATAATTTCATATTTACATTTCCAGAATATCCTTGGAGTTGAGAATGATAGGATCTCAAGGACTGGTTTTAATCATCTTCCTTGTGACGACTGCCTTTGTCAAAGCTGATACTGACAATTGTACGTTGTACTATTCTTATATAAAAATTATATTTATATTTTGCAAGAAGCATATTTTACAAAAGTCATATTGCTATTTACCAGAATTTTTATTTCCTTTCGAATTTTTTATCGATCCCAATTTTTGCTTATATTTCTTCCAAGTTGACATATTCAGGGAGTCGACTAGAATGCTTAGAAAAAGTTAAATTAGGCGGATGAAATTCAAAAACAGTCGCACTGAACTCCGGAAGAAGTTTAAAAAATGTCCGTGGCAATTTGTGAGGATGCTAGAATACAAACTTATACAAAGACATATATTTGTTTGCCCAGTGCAATTTTTTAATTCAATTACAAATAAAATGATTTTATAATAACAATAGCATAACGTAATAATAATTATAATAGAAAAATAAATAATAATAATAATGAATAATAGCATAACGTAACAATAACATAACGCGAGATTGTTCCAAATTTTGAATCTCTTCAAAAATATATGCTGATTTCCGGTGATTGACGCAAGCATTGACTGCATTTGTTAAAGAATGTTTAATTTCCTCTGAAATCCATCGATTTTTTAAAGAAACTATCAATTTTCTGAACGATAATCTGATAAATTTTAGGATATAAAAAAAATTTAACCGGTTTCTTCTAAATAATGTTAATGTAACCTCCAATTGTTCCAAAATTGTAGATCGTCTTTGAAAAGATTCAAATCCACTATAATTATGCAGATTAAAGATTCTAAATCTCGTTCAAATTATATTGATTTTCGTTACCAAATATCATTTTTTGGTATAAAACGCTAACATTGACTGAAATGGTTGAAACAGTGAATCTTCTTTGACTTTCTATATTTATCAAGCAAAAATGTAAATTTCCGACTAAAAATGCTCTAATAATTCAAAATTCGCCAAGGATTATAAATCTTGTTTAAATTATTATTTTCGTTTTGAAATACTTGTTTTTGTCTTTGAAGGCTCACTTTATTTTAAATTGTTTAACACAAGTGAATCTTTATTTACATTTTTTTTTGAACAATCTAAATTTACGACGAAAAACATAAGAATGATTAGAGATTTTCCTAAGATTCCAAGTCTTCTTCAAATTATGATTTTGTTCTGAAATATCCATTCTTAGCTAGCATAACCTAAAGTTGTTAGAAACAGGTGAATCTTCATTTATTTTTCTTTTTTTTCAAATAAAAGTTTCCGGCCGAAAACGATAAAATGATAACAAATTGTTCAAAGACCCTAAACCTTTTATTAATTACGTTTCTGTTTTGAAATATTCATTTTTTAGCTTGGATCCCTAACATAACCTTGAATTGTTGAATACATGTAGATCTTCATTAACTTCCAATTTTTCAAAGGAAAAATACTAATTCCTGACAAAAAACGCTGAAATGATCCAAAATTTTCAAATGATTCTTAATTTTTTTTAAATTATGTTTTGATTTTGGAATATTTATTCTCAATTTTTTATTAAAATTATTTATTAATTAATTAGTTAGCTATTAATTATTTATTTATTGAATTATTTTATTGATTATTGTTGAAACGATTACCTAAACCAAAATTGTTGAAAATTTGTGAATCTTCTTCGACTTCAAACATTAAAAAAAAAAAGAAATGTATCGATTCCCGAAGGTAAATAGTGAAAAAACCCAAAATTGTTTGAAAATTATGAACCTCCAAAATGTAATGACCCTTGTTCAAAAAAGGGAATTCCCGTGGTAGATGTTAATATAACCTGAAACTATTTAACAATTGCAAATATTTTTCAAATAACGATGGTTTTTATTTGAAATTACAATCTTTGGAAGAAACGCTAGCATAACCTGAAATTGTTGGAATACCGCAATAAATGTATCTCAAATCCTTATAAATCATCACAATCTTATGGAAATATCTTAGAATCTTTTGAAATTAAAATAGGGATATTTCAAATTATTTTAAATCTCTTCAGATTATTTAAATCAACCGAAGTGTCAGTAGAATCTTCTTAAATGACTCAGAAGTTTCAAAATTTTTCGAATTCCATTTATCTTTCAAAAATGCCTTAGAATCTTTTTAAATAATCTATCTTATTTCAGAATCTTTGGAATTTTTTCAAAACCCATGAAAAATTTGTTAAATCCCTTCAAAATTCTTCGAAATTTCCATAAATACCATAAAATCTCTAAAATCCTTTGAAATCTTTCCAGAATACTGACGTTTATCGACTATTCCTTAAAATTCTTTTAAAAACCCTACAAATTTTCAAATCCTATGAAGTTACTTTCAAATTATTGGAACTATTTAAAAATGTCTTAGAATTCCTTATAATACCCTCAAATATTTGGAACGCTTCGAAATTCCTTTGAATTCATGTAAGCTTTCTGAAAATTCAGGTAATTATATATTATTATTATTATTATTTATTATTTGAATACCTTTAGAATATTTCAAATCCTTTGAAATCTATCGAAATCCCTTCAAACTTTTCGAAGCATCATAAGGAATCTTGTAAAATATTCTAAACATTTTAGAATCTGATAATAATATTTAAAAATCGCTTGAAATTTCATAAAGCTCTAGAAAATTCTTCTGCAACTTTTTAAAGCTCCTGAAAACTTCTTGAAATCTGACAAAAAAAACACTCTAAACTTACTGAATTAATCGCATCAAATATTATAATTTATGTAATTAATTTTGAGTAATTGGAATTAGATGAAAATTTGGTAAAAGTACAAAGAGTAATTGAGAATTGTGTAATCGTTATTATCAATTTTTATTTGAATCATAAATACGAAGTAATCAATTGTGTAACTTATGCGCATTTTCATGCGTCTTACACATGTTTTTAAATAATTCTGAAAAATGTTGTTTTTACAGGGCAAAAGCTGTTTTTAATCATAACGCTCTCTAGTGTTGCCCTGATGAACAGTGAGTCTTTACAAATCTGATTAAATGATTAAATTCTAATTATTAAATAAAAATTTAAAAAATTCAAATTCTTTTTCAGTGATAAGTGCCATATTTGGAGGAGGTCTTTTAGGAATATCAGGACGTTTTCCACCCAGATATATAACAGCGATGTCCGGAGGTCAAGCCCTAGGAGGAATTTTTGCTGCATTAGCTGATATTTTCTGTTTATGGTTGGGTGCTAGTCCTGTAGTTTCAGCTCTGCTATATTTCATAATCGGAGATGCTATTCTCTTCTTCTCATTAGTTTCCTATATCTTCTTACAAAAAACAGTAAGAATTGCAAAATTTCAATATTTTAATTTTATTTTATTTCTTTGCAACAATTTTCCATTGTTATTGTGCCAATTCCAAACTCATTAGTCACCCTTTCATGCATGAATAATGGAACACGTGCTGCTAAGTTTAAGCTTCTTATCGTATTAGACAACTGTTGTGGAGATCCGCTTTTTATTAAAATAATTATTTTTATCTTCTACAAATATGTAATGACAATCCTAATTCCAATTTTATTTTTGCAGGAGTTTTTCAAACATCATACGTTTGTGAAAACACGACGGTCTTGTATCGAACAGGAATTTGCAGTAAATGGCGATGTTACTTTTTCTCATGAACATAAAATTTCCTATCTCCGGATTGCAAAGAGAATTTGGAAATATGGACTCAGTATATTTTTGGTATTTTTTGTCACTATGAGCGTTTCTCCGGCAGTCACGGTCTTGGTTGAAAGCCAGCATCGAGGACATGGCCATGCCTGGAATGGTTTGTTATCATCATTATTTTTCAACAATTATAATTGTTTATTATTGATATACAAATATGAGGCGAAATTCTGCTAATTAAAATTTTTAATTGTAGTTTTTACTCACTTTAACAACGAAAAAGTATATTTTTAGCAGCACTGAGTGTGAAATATTTGATTTAGAAAAATTAACAAATTTTGAATAATTCAATTTCCATTGATTAGTTCTTGCATGGTTTTCTTGAAAGAATAGATTTATTTGTAAAGGGGCTTTGAAAATGGTAGAGCTACTTAAAAGAATTCAGTATCTATCTTAGTGACCCTGCATGAATTCAAACTATCATTTTGGAGGTTTAAATTAGAAAATATTTGACTATCAAGGAAATTTCAGATCTTTTGGGTTTCGACATAAATTACTCTCAGAAAAATTATTTATTCAGGCTTTCAGTTCAAAATCTTGAAATCCTACAATTTTATGCTAATTTAAATTTAAAACTATGAAATGATGGTTATTTCGGATCAAAATCATTTATGTAACCAAGCATTGTTTCAATTATTTTTTGAACGTTAAAATATAGAATCATGCAACTTTGATAATATTTTTAATCATCCTGACTTTTTTTATATAAACGTAAAAGGTTAAAAACTGTACAAATTCTTGGAATGAACAAACCGTAACTGTAATTGTAATTTATTTCAACATATCGA
>WSXT02042971.1:0-13260 GCA_011762715.2 Neuroterus valhalla | reverse complement strand
AATAAAGGACGTTTGACGGAGAAGGTGTATTTAGGTATGGTATGGATTGTATAAGAAAAATTCTTTGCCCAAAGTATAGGAAATGTGTTGTGATGGTTAGGTCATGCTTGGAGAATCGATAAGGGATGTTTAGCGAAGCAGCTCATTGATGGAGAAGAGTGGAGGGAATTTTTTGAGATTGTTTAGCCATGTTGGGAGAATGAATGAAGGACATCCAATAAATCAAGTGTATCCAGAAAGGGTGTGGATTATAGAAGAAGCGTTGATGGACAAGAGTGACGGGAATTTGCTTAGAAGGTTGGGATATGATGAGAGCATGAATAAAGGACGTTTGACGGAGAAGGTGTATTTAGGTATGGTATGGATTGTATAAGAAAAATTCTTTGCCCAAAGTATAGGAAATGTGTTGTGATGGTTAGGTCATGCTTGGCGAATCGATGAAAAATGTTTCACGAAGCAGTATGGTGTAGAAGAAACATTGATTGGCAAGAGTAGAGGGAATTGGTTCAGATTGTCGTGTCATTTTGAGGGAATGAATGAGGGACATTCAACGAATTAAATGTATCCAGAAAGGGTGTAGATTATAGAAGAAGCGTTGATGGACAAGAGTGAAGGAAATTTGCTTAGAAGGTTGGGATATGATGAGACGATAAATAAAGGACGTTTGACGGAGAAGGTGTATTTAGGTATGGTATGGATTGTATAAGAAAAATTCTTTGCCCAAAGTATAGGAAATGTGTTGTGATGGTTGGGTCATGCTTGGCGAATCGATAAAGGATGTTCCACGAAGCAGTATGGTGTAGAAGATACATTGATTGGCAAGCGTAGAGGGAATTGGTTCAGATTGTTGTGTCATTTTGAGGGAATGAATGAGGTACATTCAATGAATTAAATGTATCCAGAAAGGGTGTAGATTATAGAAGAAGCGTTGATGGACAAGAGTGAAGGACATTTGCTTAGAAAGTTGGGATATGTTGAGAGCATAAATAAAGGACTTTTGACGGAGGTGTATTTAGGTATGTATGGATGGTATAGGAAAAATTCTTTGCCCAAAGTATAGGAAATTTGTTAAGATGGTTTGGTCATTCTGAGAGAATCATTGAAGCATGTTCGACGAAGCAGTATGGTGTAGAAGAAACATTGATTGGCAAGAGTAGAGGGAATTTGTTAAGATATTTTTGTCATTCTGGGGAAATAAATGAAGGACATTCAACGCATTAAATGTATTCAGATAGTGTGTAGATTATAGAAGAAGCGTTGATTGTCAAGAGTGGAGGAAATTTACTTAGATGGTTGGGATATGATAAGAGATTTGACGAAGCAGGTATGGTGTATAAGGAACATTGATGGAAAAGAGTGAAGGGAATTTTTTTAGATTGTTCAGTCGTGTTGAAAGAATCTATTAAGGAAATTTAATAGTTGGAGTGTATTAAGATAAGGTATATTCTGTAGAAAAACTGATGTAGAAGGAAGATTGATTCACATGAGTTAAGGAAATTTATCGAGATGGTTGGGTCATGTTGAATGAATAAAGTCTATTGAGGTATGGTTTAGAAGAAACATTGATTGGCAAGAGTAAAGGAAATTTGTTGAGATGGCTCGGTCATGTTGGAATAATGAATAGAGTACGTTAAAGGGAAGTAGGTACGTTGCAGAAGGAGCATCGTTCGGAAAGAGTAGAATAATTTGTTAGGATGGTTTGAACACGTTTTGAGAATAAACAGAGGACGTTCAGCAGATCAAGTATATTCCGATATGGTTTAGATTGTAGGAGCAATGTCGGTTCACAAGAACAGTAGAAATCGTAAAAAAATTCAAGAGCCATTATTAGGAGATGTATGGTGTTAAGGGAAGCATATTTTATGAACTGATTCAAGACCAAGGATTCTAGTTATCTTTTTCCCCACTTGATATTGTAGAATAGATATTTTTCCTTTTCATTGAGAGTGGGCGATTTACCCCATACTGAGGGGTAAAGAGGGCTGCATTACTTCGTTTGCAATAAATAGTTACTCAGAATTACATTTAATACTTTAACTTCAGGATACCAGAGAGGTGTATTTGACTCATACATTTCAAGCTCTGTTATTAAATTCAGATTCCGTAAGGTATCATATCGATAAGAACCTTAAAAAATTGTTCCTCTCATTCCTTTTTTTTCGGCACTTCTTTCGTGCAGTAATAGTCACGATGAATTGGGTAACTTTTACATTCATGACGAAATCCTGAAAACGCACGAGTCTTTCAACTTGTATCTCAGCAGATGGAAAATAAATGTGAAAGTCGATCAGCAGGATTTACGATATGATTAATGGTTACCAAGATTCGATCAAAACAGGAACTCATTGATAAACTTTAATCGCATAGCAGATCGCTATAATTTGTACAGTGCTTATCTCATAGTTGATTAATATGATTAGGAGCAGTTAGCAAAAGCAGTTCATTCTTCATTCTTCATTGCGCCAGGAAATTGATCTTGGCTCAGTTCTTCAAGATAAATACTTAATGAGACAGACTCATCGAGTCATCGAGAATTGAATCGCAAGAGACCATTTATCATCCGCAAATTCTGATTTCCTCAGATCTCGCACTCCCCTATTATTTGTTAGTTTTTGCTCATCTGTTGCATAGTGCTGTTTTTTGCCATTTTTTTCGGGTATTATTATAAAATGTTTTATTATCAGCATTATGGATAAGCAGGGATATTTGAGCCACGCTTATTTATGATCCGCGTCTGAGTCCGATTTTTCAGGATAACTCGCATGTGCCTGGGCGTTTGGCCAGGGGAGGCGGAAACTGCAGAAAACAAAAAGTAAAGATATCTCACGAATGGATACCCTACCGAGCGCTAACCGTGTTCGAATTGACTCATATCTGGGGAAAGCGGCCAGTGGCGTATCTGGAAACGTCGAAGGACTTGAATGAAATCAGTTTTAGGAGAAAAATTTTTCAGGTTTTTGGAGCCCATTAGGTCGCTATTCAAGTCGTCCGAGTCTTTCTCCTTTTCTATCTTATTCCTTCCTATATTCCTCTTTCTTACTGCATACTTCCTCTCTTCTCTCTTCCTTCCTCTTTGTCTACCTCCCTCTCGCCCAACCTGCCTTCTCTTCTCAATTTCAATGCAACTCCCTATACTCCCTCCCTTCCAACCATCACTTTCTCTCCTGATCAGCTCTCCCCCATCCCTCGCTTCCATTCTGCTCCCCTTTCCCCTCGCCCTCATTCGCTTTCTCCCTCCCTCCTCTCATTACCATTTCCTTACTTCGCGTGCACATCCTCACGCCTTTTCCTATCTCTTACTCTTTATTGTTCAGATTTATATATCATTTTGTGGGCGCGAGCTTAGTTCGTCTCTTTTTTTAGAGTTTCGTAGCTCCTTCCTTCCTTGTAATTTCTGTGAGGTTCAGTCGAGTTAAAGAGGTGGTAAAGGGAAGTAAGGAGTGAAGGAAAGGGATAGAAGGTTTAGGTTTTATGGGGTAAGGGATGTGAGGAAATGATAGGGGAAGATATGATTAGATAGGATCATATAGAATCGAATAAGATTGGATAGGAACGGAAAAAAACTATTTCAAGTAATTCCCTATCTCTTTTTCTCCCTGCTATTTTTCCTCTCAATTTTAAAAAAAGGAATAACGTCAATGTGAATGATAGGGTAAATTTCTCGTAGGCGTGTACGGCCTATTTTGACTTATTTTTTTGGAGGTTTGGGTATTGTGGGGAAAGGATCTAAGGGGATAGAAGGTTAAGATATAATCAGATTGTATCGAATGGGATTGGATAGAGTTGAGTACGATCGGTTTGGAATAAGTCGAAACTATTGACAAGCAATTCTCCTTGCTTTATCCCAATTTTGGAAGAACAGTAAGGTTTGTTGGTGGAGAAGGGGAGTGAGGATGGAAAGGAAGATTGAAGGTTAAGGGATAATGGTTTAGGAAGGTATGTCAGAGGATACTAGGGGAAGATATTATTGGATAGGATTGGATCCAGTTATATAGATAGAGTTGGATGAGATTGAATAGGATCTGACAGAAACTATTCTTAAGGCATTTCCTATCTTCTTCTTTCTCATTTCTCAATCTCGAAGCTGTGGAACATTTTTTTATGCGCATGCGTACTTTGACTGGTTTTTCAAAGCTTTTTAGCCCTAGCAGAAACCCTCTCAATTTCGGTCGGACCCAGTCAGGTTCTAGAAGAAAGGAAGGCAAGTAAGCAAGAAAGATAGTAGTCGGAGATTCAGACATTATGAGGTGGAGAGGGATTTGAGTATATGATGAGGGAAGATATGATTGGATAAGATTGAATAGAATTGGGTAGGATTAGATAGGATTGGTTAGAAACTATGAGCAAAGAAGTCCCCATCACATTCTTTTTTGACTATTTTTTCTTCCAATTCTAGAAGGTTGGTTGGACAGGATTGGACGGAGTCGTATAGGACCACTTCCTCTATTAATTTTTCTTTTCTTTTTAGTCTTAGAAGAACAATTATCTCAATAGCTTTTTTGGTATGTGCCGGCCGCCTACTTCGACTCTATGTTTTGGAATTTGGTAGCCCTGGTTAGGAAATCCTTATATTTTCAGTCGGTTGTCCGCTGTCCTCACTGATTTTCTGAGAGCAGAAATGATGCATAGGAGAGTGTTTAAAGGTTGGAGAGTGTAGGGAAAGGAAGAAGTGCGTAATGACGATGAGTGGAAGAGGGAGTCATAGGAGTGATTTTAAAAGAGGGGAAGGGATTGGTGGTTGAGGAGGGTTGTTAGTGAAAGATACGGCTAGATAAGATCGGATAGGATTGGAAAGCGTCATATAGGATCACTTTTTCCGTTAATTTTTCTTTTCTTTTTAGTCTTAGAAGAGCAGATATTTCAATAACTCTTCTTTTAGATACCTCCGGCTTACTTCGTCTCTATGTTTTGAAAGTTGTTATTCCTGGTTAGAAAAATCTTATCGTTTCGGTTGGTTGTCTGCTTTCCTCCTTACTTTTTTCTGGGAGCAGAAATGAGGCATCGGAGAGTATTTAAAGGATGGAGAGAGCGGGGAAAGGAAGGAGTGCGTAATGACGATGAGTGGAAGAGGGAGTCTTAGAAGTGTTCTGAGAAGATGGGTAGGAATTAGTGGTTAAGGAGGGTTGATAGGTAGGGGTTGGTAAGGAAACATATATGGCCGGATTAGATCGGATAGGATTGGACAGAGTCGTATAGGATCATTTCCTCTGTTAATTCTTCTTTTCTTTTCAGTCTTAGATGACAAAATATTTTAATAACTTTTTTTGTAGGTGCCTGCTGCCAACGTCGACTCTATGTTTTGAAATTTGGTAGCTCTGGTTAGAAAACCCTCATAGTTTCGATCGGTTGTCCGCTGTTCTCACTGTTTTCCTGAAAGCAGAAATGATGCATCGGAGAGTGTTAAAAGGATGGAGAGAGTGGGAAAATGAAGGGGTGCCTACTGACAATGAGTGGAAGAGGGATTTATGGAAGTGGTTTGAGAAGAGGGGGAGGGATTGGTGTTTAAGGAGGATTTGTAGGAAAAGATATGGCCGGATAAGATCGGATAGGAGTGGAGAGAGTAGTATAGGATCATTTCCTCTGTTAATTAAATAAGTTTCGGTTGGTTGTCCGCTGTCCTCCTCACTATTTTTCCGAGAGCAGAAATGATGAATCGGAGAGTGTTAAAAGGACAGAGAGAACGGGAGAAGAAAGGGATGCGTAATGGCGATGGTTGGAAGAGGGAGTCATAGGAGTTGTTTCAGAAGAGGAGAAGGGATTGGTGGTTAAGAAGGGTTGGTGGGAAAAGTATGGGTAGATAAGATCGGATACGATTGGACAGAGTAGTATAGGATCACTTCCTCTGTAATTTTCCTTTTCTTTTTGGTCTTAGAAGAATACTTATTTCAATAACCCTTTTTGTAGATACCTGACGCCTACTTCGACTTTATGTTTTGGAATTTGATAGCCCTGGTTAGGAAACCCTTATAGTTTCGGACGGTTGTCCGCTGTTTTCGCTGTTTTTCTGAGAGCACAAATGTTGCATCGGAGAGTGTGAAAAGGATGGAGACAGTCTGGAAAGTAAAAGAGGGAGTCATTGGAGTGGTCTAAGAAAAGGGGAAGGGATTGGTGGTTGAGGACGGTTGGTGGGAAAGATACGGCTAGGTAAGATCGGATAGGTTTGAACAGAGTCGTATAGGATCACTTCATCTATTGATTCTTCTTTTTTTTAGTCTTATAAGAACAATTATTTCGATAACTTTTTTTGTAGATGCCTGCTGCCTACTTCGACTCTATGTTCTCGAATTTGCAAGCCCTGGTTAGAAAACCCTTATTGTTCCGGTCGGATGTCCCTACGCACATCTAATTTTTTGGGGTTAGGGAAGTGATAAGTTGTTGCAGGAGTGTAGGGAGGTAAGGGTAAAGTTACAGGTAGAGAAAAGGATTGGCAGTAAACAGTGTCAGAGAAGAGGTTTTAAAGAGGTGGAAGGAAAGTAAGAATAGATGGGAGTGGAGATTTGGAAGGGTATGGGGAGGATGGTACGGGAAGGCGTAATCAAATAGAATCGAAAAGGACTGGATAAACATGAATGAGATCAGCTACTAGATAGAACAGAAACTAAATTCAAGAAATTCCTCATCTTTTCCTCCCGCAACTCTTTTTCTAATTCAAGAAGAACACTTTTGCCACTTCTTTCAGGGACACATGCTTCTCCTAGTACTTTTTTGATAGTCATGAAATAGTGTGAGGCTTGTTTCTTTCGCAGCAGGTACTTTTTACTTCGTATTGAAGATCGTTTAAGATCTCCATCTGATCCGATAGCTTTTCCAGGACTTCTTCCCAGTTTGATTTTAATGACAGGTTGAGAAGAGCTGCAGATAAGAGAAAACCTGTTCGAACCAACGTGGTAATGAATGTATACAAGATTGGCGTTTATCGACAAATGTGCACTCGGCGATCAGCAGCCGACAGGAAGCCGAGGGTGGGGTGACGGCGGACCCCCCTGAGCACCGGAAACGACAGCCTTCATAGCTTATCGATCATCTCGTTAATAACGTCTCTGTAAAAGTCGAAACGTTCTCTTTTTACACGTCCTGTTAGCTGCTGCTGTTGCTGCTGCTGTTATTGCTTCTCGTTCAAAACGGACGCATATCTTAAGTCTTAAGTTTATGACGCTTTTTGCTACTGGTCGTTAAAGTTGAGGATGTTTTGTAAATTGGTGGCTCTCTCTTACGAGGCTTTCGAATTTTAAAGCTTCAGAGTAAAGATGGAACGCTTCCGAGTTCAAAGGCTCGGAATGGTTTGGCCTGTAGCTTCAACGGATTTTTTGAAACTGAAGAAAACCGGGAAATGAGAGTGGATCTATTTTCTGACCCGGAAGTGGTAAGATCAGATTGGATTGGATTTCTACTCCACGTACCCCTTTTAGGTTTTTATGTATCTCAACATTCGCTTCTGATGGGAGATCGTCAGAGATTAAACCCTGTTGCCCAAATCTCCTTCTAAAACCTTTCTAGTAACTACTCCAACTCTCACAATAGGCTTTTGAGCAATGCCTGACGTACTTAATCCTGTAGCATTTTTGATCTCTAAAATCCCCTATCGTCTGCAGCTGGCTTTTCATAACGCTTGCAATTATAAAATTATAAAAGCTCCCACTTAATACAGCATTCAACTTTAACGTTTAAAATTAGTTTGTTTTCAATGCTGTATCTAAAATTTTAAACGATTCAAATTTAGAATTGTTCCGTAAATCTTGCGAATTTTGAAAAGTATCTCAAGCAAAAGTTCTAGATCTTTTGAAGATGCATATTTTATGAATTACTGGTTTTTTCTATAAAGATGTTGGTTCTCCAGAAAAAGATAGACAAAGTTTATGAGCTGTTACAAGATGGGTACAATAGGGGTCCAGTCTCTCTTCAGCGCTCGCGCTTTAAGTGCTGATAGAAAAAATGTAGGCCTACCCCTTCCCAACGTCTCTTAATGAGCAGGAAAGTACCCTTCTGACTTGTCAAACAATTATTTGAGGTCGCCCCTCTGTCCCTTCTCAATGTCTCGTAGAAGGGGGGGGGGGGGGCGTGTCTTTTGAAAGGAATAATGTAAGTCACGTCCCGATCCGTTTTCAACGTCTCTGAGGAACAGGAAGACACTCCTGTAACTGGTGTAAGAAAAATTGTGGTTCACATTGCTGCCCTTTTCCAATGGCTTGTAGGTGGCTAGAGAAAACCCCTTCAAATAGTCAAGGAAATATTTTAAGTCAGACCACTGCCAGTTTTAATGCCTCGCGGAGGGCGGAAGGACACCTCTGGTGACTGGTAACAGAAATTGTGTAGGTCCCATCCCGACCTCTTCCTAACGTCTCTTGAGCAGCGGTATAACACACCGTGTGACTGGTTACAGGAATATTTGATATTACTCTACTGCCCTTCCCCAATGTCCCGTGGTGGGAGGAAGGGAAACCTGTGACTGGTCACAAAAATGATGTATTTCACATTCCTTCCCTAACTAGTGGATTTCACATTCCTATCCTAACTAGTCAAAGAATTATTTCTAGGCATACCGCTGCTCCTCTTTCACTTTCTCGTAGAGGGCAGAAGGAAATCACTGTGACTAGTCAAAGGAATACTTTAGGTCATGCTGCTGTCCGTTTCGAATATATCGTAAGGTTCGGGGAGGAACCCCTGTAACTGATTACAGAACTCATGTGGGCACCCCTGTGACTGGTCAGAGAGATATTTTCGAGCACACAGCCACTACAGTTTAATTTCTCGTAAGGTTGAGGGAGGAAACCCTTTGACTGATTACAGAAATCGTGTGGTTCCCATCCCGATTCCCTCTATCGTCTCTTGAGGGAGGCAAGACAGCACCCCTGTGACTAGTCAGAGAGATATTTTCGAGCACACCGCCACTACGGTTGAATTTCTCGTAAGGTTGAGGAAGAAAACCCTTTGACTGATTACAGAACTCGTGTGGGTCCCATCTCAACCCCTCTCTAACTTCTATTAAGGCAGGCAATATAGCACCCCTGGGACTGGTCAGAAATCTATTTTAAAGCACACAGCCGTCCTGTTTTAATATCTCGTAGCGGGCGGGAGGGATCCTTTGACTGATTACAGAAATTATGTTGGTTCTATCCGAATCCCTCCGTATCGTCTCTAATTGAGGAAGGCAAGATAGCATCCCTGTGACTGGTCAAAGAGATATTTTGGACCACACAGTCGCGCCGGTTTAATTTCACGTAGGGGGCGGGAGGGAAAACCCTGTGACTGGTCACAGGAATATTGTATATCACATCCACACCTTTCATTAAATATCTCTAAATCCTTTGAAATCTTCATCATTGAAATATTTGTTGAATAAATTGGATATTTTTTAAATCTCTAAAAACCTTGAAATTTTGTAAATCTTTCGGAAATTCTTAGAAAAACTATCAAATCTCCGAGTAATCCGTCAGTCTCCTGAAATTTTTATTAAATTTTCGAAATTCCTAATTTGAGAGGTTTCTTGAGATTGAATGTTGTGAAATCTTTGGGAAGTGATTTATTTGCAATCTTATGGAATCTTTGAAATCATCTGGAATCTCTTTAATGTTTTTGAATCTTTTCGTGATCCTGAAAATTTTGGGAAAAAACCCAAGTTTTTGTAGAATCTTGATCTTAAGTCCAACTTGCTTTGGTTCAGAAAAACAGCTACAAAATAATTATTTCAAATCTTTTCGAAGAATTTGAAATCTGCTTGTGAAATCTTCGTGGAATTTTGGATTTTTTTAAATCTTCTCAATTATATCGAAGAATATTTTACTCATCATGATACAAATTCCGAAAATCTTTTTGGATCATCTGGAATCTTTTGAAAACTTGGTGAATTTCTTTGAAATGCTTATACTAAGGAGATTAAAAATCATACCTAAGGATTATTTACCAATTAGAATGTTAGGGATTTCCCAACACATGTACGATACGAGGGTAAGATAAAATTACAAAACCGGTATTGGAAGGTCAAATTTCAATACCGGTATTATAATTTTCCCTGGTAATTACCTTATTCCTTCTAGCAAAGAAGTGACCCTTTATTTTGATTAGATGAGAATTGTCCCTGGGCAGTCGAGCAGTAAAGCACTCGACTCAGAGCTTGGTGGCTAGGGTTCGATTCTTCCTGCCTGCGATTTTTGTTTTATGCTCCTGCAGCATAACATTACACCTTGAGTGGCCAGTGGCCATAATGGCTGCATAAAATTAAAACTGGACAACATATAAATAAGAGAACGACTGGAGACGGCTGACAAAGACAATCTGTTCGCGACGCGACGTAGGCCGGAGGTTAAAAATGCAGCATTGGCGTCTCGGCTTCCCCCATAAACCAGAAACTTCCAATTACCATAGTGATTCTGAGAAATCGTTATCACATCATGCAAGTAATAGTGTGTCGAATGTGAATTTCAAATTTAAAGGGATTAATGTTGATGTGGATTCAAATGTAGATGCAGATTCGAACGAAGATGTAGATTCAAATGTAGATGCAGATATAGATTAAAATGTCGATGTGGATTCAAATGCAGATTCAGTATCAGATGTGGATTCAAATGTAGATGCAGATTCGAATGTAGATGTACATTCAAATGTAGATATAGATTAAAATGTCGATGTTAATTCAAATGTAGATGCAGATTCAGAATTAGATGTAGATTCCAATTGAGATGTCATTCAAATTTATAAGTAAATTCAAATGTAGATGTAGATTCAAATGTAGATGTAGATTCAAATGCGGATGTAGATGTAGATTCAAATGCAGATGTAGATTCAGATGTAGATGTAGATTCAAATGCAGATGCAAATGCAAATGTGGAATAAATGTAGATGTAGATTCAAATGGAGATGTAGATTCACATTTAGATGTAGATGAAGATTCAAATTCAGATTCAAATTCAGATAAAGATTTAGATTCAAATGTAGATTTAGATTCAGATGTTGATGTAGATTCAAATGTAGATGTAGATTGAAATGTAGGTGTAGATTCAAATGTAGATGCAGATTAAAATGTAGATGTAGATGTAGATTCAAATGTGGATATAAATTCAAATGTAGCTGTAGATTCAAATTCTGTTGTAAATGCGTTTACTATAAAAGACGCGAACGCACCAACACTGATAGGACGATTGGTATCGAGCCATTACTTTCGCGCGAAATTGTTTCGCAAAGTCTCGACCACTTCCGTTGCGGCTGGCCTTCACTTCCGGTCGCTCAAGTCGGCTAGGTTCTTGGAAAATAATTACATCGGCCAGGAGACACTAATGATAAGTTTGAATCCAGAATTTACCTAGTTTCAGATTCTTAGAGGAGGTTTTGGAACAATTTTTTGATATCATTTGCATGAAGAACAACTTTTCCTTTAATCAAATTTTCTGTAAAAAAATAAACGCATTTCGACTCTGTTTCGACATCAGTAGAATATAAAGGCTATGCGGAGGTATTTAGAAGGAGGCTAGGAAGACAGGCGGAGGGAAGAGAATGTATAGTAAACAACCAGACAGGATTCAGAAAAGGGATAAGAACCACAGACAACATCCATGTGCTCAATTTGCTAGTCAATAGAAACATGAGTCAGGAGGAGTTGTGGCGTGTGAGTTTGTGGATTTCAAAGTAGCTTTTGACTCTGTGAGGAGGAGAGTGTTATGGAAGTCTACAAAAGAAAGCGAAGTTGATGAAAGGTTGATGGAGTGGATAAAGGAGGTATTTTCGGAGACTAAGATGTAGGAAAAGATGAGGGAAAGGGAATGAGATGGATCCTGAACGAGAAGGGACTTAGACAAGGGTGCTCTGTGAGATCCCTTTTCTGTTAAGTATACTATTGGTGGACTTGGAGGAAGGAATGGGAAAGATGAGAAGAGGGGAATCAATATCGGGAACTGTCAAACTTTATTCACTATCATACGCAGACGATATCACTTCTTTCTGTGATCTGTCTCAAGCTGGAAATCTGATCCACACATGATCTCCCTGGTATCAATCCACATTGGACTTCCCATACTTTTTCATTAGTTATTTCCATAAGCTTATTAAGTATTTTGATAATTATGTTACCTACGGTGGTCGGTAGATGGTAGGACCTTTAATCGGTACAGTTCTCTTTATTACCCTTCCCCTTGTAGATTTGGATGACAATCGGTTTCATCTAATCATTTGGAGCTTCACCTTCCACAGCACACATGTGCACAAACTCACCATGTACCCTGCATGTACCTTCGCTTTGAACAGTAACCCAGCCATTCATGTCCTTGAGTTAGATGGTCCTTTTCTGAGCATCGCAAAAATCTAGGATATCATTCAACGAATACCTGAGCATAGCACGCTATAATAAATAGTCTCCTGATACCAATTCAGTTGTTACTGTTCCTCTGTCATGAATCTTCCTTCCTTGAAAATTAGACAATTTTCTTGGAAAGTTATCATTCATGATTAAAAATTCATGTCATTTGGTGGAAATATCTTTTAGTCATCCTTCTCGATTGAAAAAGTTAAATCCCTATGTAAAATATTGACTTCCATTGGTTCTAAGATCAATCATCCGAGTTGGAAGCTCAACTATCTAAGTTGTAACCTAATCTTATTTGGTTGAAAATCCTACTTTTTTGTTCTATTTGTTGAAAATTCATGTCCTGATTCAGAAATCAAACTATCTTTGTAGATAATTGAACTATTTGTTGAGACCTAACTTGAACTGCAAAAACTCCGTAGAAATTGTGTTCCTTTATGGATTGAACATATTTTATTTGTTTCAAAATTCACCGTAATCGGAAGTGAAACTATTTTTTTTCAAAGCAATTCTCATCTCTCTTTCTTCTTAGTCTGTTTGGTGTTTCTAGTCAAGAATTGAGATATTTGGTTTCAAATTCATTCATATTGTTGAAAATTCGTCTCTTCTAGTAGAAAATCACACTTTTTGTTTAAAATTCAACTGCTTGCTTGAAATTTGAAATACTTCTGAATAAATTCATCATTTTCGGTTGATTGACCATCATCTTTAGGTGAAAATTGAACTCTTTTGTTAGAAAAATCCTTCTTTTGTTTGGAGTTCGTTTGTGGATCCCCAAAATAACCGATGACCTTGACCGCACCTTCGCGTTGAATAACGACCCAGCTACTCATGTCTCCGAGAAGGATGATCCTTTTACCAGCCTCACAAGTATCTAGGGCAGGGCTTCCCTAACTTCTTTGTACAGTGACGCCCTTGAGACTTTGCCATCTTTTCACAACTCCCGTCAAACCTCCCCCCCCCCTCCC
>WSXT02042960.1:0-13261 GCA_011762715.2 Neuroterus valhalla | reverse complement strand
TTGAGCGTCACCTGCAGCAGTGGTCGACCCCCTGCCCCCCCTCCATGACCAAACGTGACGAAAACTCCGACCCCCCCCCCCCTCTTCTAGACGCGTCACGTAATTCATGGACGACCCCTTCTTTCATTCTAATCGAGGCCCAATTACAGCCTCTATAGGATAGAAGATTGAGGCCTCACTATAGATACATAGTTTTCCTAGTCACATAAAGAGTAAAATGTTATTGACTGTGCCTTGAGGGTCTTGACTAGTACTCACTGTCCGGCTGTTCTAGTAAGGATACGTGCACTGCCCTGATTGGAATGGGGAAGAATGAGGCAATTTTTACATGGTGTAATTTGACAAGTGCGATTTCCCCATGCTTTGCATTCCCCATATGGCTTATCGTAGACCTGCAGTTGCGAAAACGTCAAACTTGATTCGATTATCTTAATGTGTGTGCAATGTAAACTACTTGACTTCCTCGGAGAGTCGAGCTTTCATTCTTGCAAAGATAAGATTGCCTCTTGACGTTGAAATTATTATCAGAAGTGATCATACGTTCGCCGCATATGGTACATCTTCTTGTACTACGGTAGGTCATGTCGAGTAGTTTAACAGGAAGAGGTACACGTCTTGTGCATGTATGTTACGCCTGTCGATAAATGAATACATCTCGATGAAATGATTTTAATTATAGATTATTGATTTAAACATAAAAACACAACAAAAACTTGGGAGTAAATTCTGTTGCAGGTAGAATCTGGACAGTGTTTATTTTATCTTGACACTATGGTAAGATAAGCGACTATGTGGAGTACTTTTGACAAGTGCTATTGTGAATTGACGGCATGGGCTTTGAAGTATAGATGGTGTGTTAATTGTATTATGAAGAAAAAGGGTCCTCTATTAGGTCCAAATATGCAAGTGGTTATCTCGGTTCCAAAACCCATGCTCCAAGTAAGGATGAAAGGTATGTGGCAATGTGCCATCCTTTTTCTCATAGGTTTCGGAACCGAGATGGCGGCTTGATTACTACCAATTAATAGAGGGCCCTCAGACACTGATCTGTACTATACTCTGGAAAGTGGATGACGTCATAAAGGCGGTCCGAGTTGAAGTCGTAAATTGGAGTATGTTCTTCAGTCAGCTGACTTTGTTAACATGCAGATTCGGGACAGCGTGAATTATTAGGAATCAAAAAGTGTCCGAGTTTCAACCTAAAAATATATAACTATCTTTTATCCAGGGTATAATACAGACCAGTGGTCATATAATACACCACGTGAAAAGATCGTCTGCTTGGCATGCATGCAGGCCACCTGCATGTATAGAGTTGTAGCCAGGGATGAGTAAGTATAATACGTCACGTATATTACATGGTTTTCTACATGTATACTACAACGTATACTACGTTCTTAGTTTTCTACAAATGTATTCGACATTTGATCACGCGGCCCGATTGAATTTGACGTGACGAAAATTTAAGAAATATGATTAGCCGTCATTGTCGACCACTTTCTCAAATATATTAAGTTTAAAAAATGAAATTATACGTCTTCATTGGTCTTTTAATTCTAACCTAAGCAATAGATCCTTGTTCTTTGGACTCCTTGGACTCTTGGCGTTCGTCATCATTTTGGCAGTTCTATCGTTGCTGTTCGTGAAGCTCGAAGTTATACATTTGATTTTCCTTATATAAAAATAAAAATAAATGAAAGGGGGCGGTAGGCCGATGCATAATTTTTGGGCTCATTTGCCGTTTAAGAGTTTTTGACGGAGCAAACATTTCGCGAAATTTTATTTTGCGATTTCTGATGCTCTAAAAATTATATTTATCCCATGGGATTCCCCTCAAAAAATTTGGTTTACTTCTTTTCAATATTTTCACTTTTAAAAGTTCAAAGATATTCGGATTCAATCCATTAAAAAGAATAAACAGATAACTGAAAAAGGTTATGTCTCTTATGTCAGAGGCAGTCACAGTTTACGCCATCTTTGATATGCATCATACGTAGTTTTCTACAATTTTCTACCTAAATTATGCCATTTAGGTAATTTACGTCGAAAACTTCAAGTAACACGTAACTCCGCAACTCTGGTTGTGGTCCAATATTACAGGGTGCAAATGATGCACCTCGCAATGTCTACAGACTATGGACAACTTTGCGATCCTAACAACCGACAATCGCTTTTTTTTTTGTAAACAGACAAAGGGAACAACATTTTATTCATTGTGAAATTTTCAAGCGGGAAAATTCTTGTTCAAACATAAATTAATCTATAAATTTTTGCATCATTCTCAAACAAAAATGTAGTAATTAAATATTTATTCGAAGAATGATTTGTCCAAAAATTTGATCCAAAAATCGAGAGACTGAATTTTCAGTTAAAAAAAATGATCCTCAACAAAAATACTGAGATCCTAACGAAAAAAGATAAGTGATCAACAAAATAGTTGCAATTTGTACTTATAAAAATTGGAAATTTCTACAAAAAGAGTTCGAAATAGAAGAAAAATAATTCTTACCTCGATTTGAAGAGAAGAAATAAATTTTGAAGCAGGGGAAATTTTTCCAGTCAATTAGAAAACAAATACTAAAAAAATGGTTACATTCTTAAATAATGGGAAGGGATTCTTCAACACTAACGAATTCTCAAACTGAAAATATGAATTTGCAACAAAATCGTTTGATTTCCAACAAAGGAAGATTTCTCAGTAAGGCAGAAAACGAATTGCATAAAAAATGTTAAATTCCCAACAAAAAAATATTTTCTAGTCAAAAATATACAAGAGGTTGAACCAAATTGTTGGATTTTAATGTCAGAAAAATGATCTTTCAACATATCAATCGAATTCTTAACCAATAAAGATGTGACTTTCCAACGGAATCGTTGAATCCTAAACTAGAAAAGTTCAAGTTTTCTATCTGAAACATAGTATACAACCTGAAAATATTGTTTTTCAACGGAAAGGCTAAGTTTCAACCAAATTTTTGAATGTTTAACCAAAAAATACGAATCCACTACATAACAGTTGAAATTCAAACCCGAGTCGTACATTCG
The DNA here is from genome assembly GCA_011762715.2 of Neuroterus valhalla. NCBI lineage: Eukaryota > Metazoa > Arthropoda > Insecta > Hymenoptera > Cynipidae > Neuroterus > Neuroterus valhalla. Next base: position 10,216 of record WSXT02042960.1, on the reverse strand, counting down.
ATATCAGAATGATCTAGTTTGGTATAAAGAAAATATCAAGTGATTGAATTTGCAGTAACATTTTTTTAAATCAAAATAGCTTAAATTCCAACCAAAGCAAATTAATTATTAACCCATTAGTAGCAATTTCAACTAACAAGTGTAAACATTTATTCTAAAAGAGTTTAGAATAAAAGAACGGAAATTTCAACGAAAGATATGGATTTTCAAACATGAAAGATTTTTTAATTAATGAGAAAACAAATCTCAACCAAAGTGTTAGTTTTTTTACTAGAAAAAGACGAGTTCTCTACGAACCCGTTGAGTTTTTAACCCGAAAATATGAATTTCTCAACAAAATTATCAAAACAAAAAACAAATTTGTAAATTTCCATTTGGAAAAGATTTGTCATTCAAAAATGAATGGAAATTGAACTAAATTCTCGGATATTCAAGTCTGAAAACTTTCTCCCAACAGAACGATCGAATTTTCTAACCAATTGTGATACTACCCAACGAAATTGTTGAATTCTAAGCAAAGAAAGATCAACTTTTGTCCTAATATAATTTTTAACCCGAAAATATTGTTTTGAACTGATAGGCTAAATTTCAACAAAAATGTTCCAGGAGAGGAAATTCCCAGTTTTCAAATATAATGTTTTCAAAGTTTAACAAATTGACTCCAATGTTTATCCTAACTTTATCGAAATTTTGCAGTTTTTGATTAGGATTAAAAATTGTTCTTCAGTTGGAATATCAATTAATAGATAGTATAATTAGTTCTTGGTTTATTCATTTGCTTAGTTCAACTATCCTTTCTTAAATCTATTATTTTGTTAAAAATTGTTCTTCGTTGATAATTCCACTCTTTTGGTCGAAAATTGAAATTTTGGGTTAAGATAGATAGATGGAAAATTTTAATTCTTTTTGGTTAAAATATTGACTACCCATTTTTCGTTAGGAATTCATCTAATTTGTTTCAGAAGTGAACTGATTGGTTGAAAGTAGAATTGCTTTAAAAAGCTGATTTTTTCATTTAGTTCACTTGTTTCACATTAGAGAATTGGAAAATTTTGTTGTGAATTTGTTTTTTTGGCGAAAAATCCAACGATATGATTGAAAATTCACCTATTTCAGAGAAAATTTATATACTTTTTCGAAAAATTCGGCTTTTCAAATGAATATTTTTCCAATGGAAATATACCTTTTCTAATTAGAAACTCAACTGTAAGGATCAAAACTAGAACATTTTGTTGGAAATTCTCTTTTTGGAAGAAAATTCATCTATTTGATTAAAAATTCATACATTTTCTCAAGAATTCTAAATATCTTGGTAGGAAAACGATGTATCTAGTTTAAATTTGATCAAACGCTTGCTTTTATGTTTGGAGAATGATTTCTTTGGGAGTGAATAAGTCGTTTTTTTAATTGAAATTGTATCCTTTATGATTGGGAATTTGAATGTTCGGTTTGAAAAGTACGCATTTTGTTGTAACTTCGTTTTTGGGTAAAAAAAGCATATACCGTTTTTTTCAGTTTGTCCGTTTTAGGAGAAAATCAATCATACCTAACGATCCATCTTTTAATTTTGAAATAATTTTTTCCAGTTATAGACTGAACTATTTTGCTTAAAATAGAACTATCTAGTTAAAAAATCTCTTTTATTTTCGAAGCTCCATCATCTTGAAAAGTCAATTAAAATTATTGCAAATCTGTGAAATACTTTTATATAATACAAGATACCTTGAAATCTCTGGAATTCGGTGAAATCTTTCCGTATATCTTTGAGTACTGGAAAATACGCTAAAACCCATTAAAATTTCCCAAAACTCCTTTTGTATTTTTATATTTCATATCCTCTTATTATTATTATTTAGGCTAGAAATAAAGTTTGAGTTTTGTTGTTCATTTAAGTTTTTCGTGAGGGAAATATTCTTCTTCGAAAATGTAGGTTAAATGGAAAAGTTTAATCTCTTCTGGCAAAGAATGCAACGGTTTGATTGAAAATTAATCTCTTCTGGTTGATAATTCAACTTTTTTGGTAAAAGTTGAGGAATTTAAGGCTGAATTCTAAAATGCAGTTAGAAATTCATCTATTACGCTGAAAATCAATTCATTTGATTGAGGAATTATCTTGGTTTTAATAAAAGTTGAACTACTTGGTTAGGAATTTTAGTTTTAGGCCAGAGATCCCCAAAAATTTCGTTGTTCATTCGAGTCTTTTGTAGGAAAATATCATTTTTTGAAAATATATGTATGATGTTGAAAATTGAACTAATTTGTAGAAATCCATCTTCTTCGTTGAAAAATGCGTAGCTCTTGGTAGAAATTGAATTTCTTGTCAAAATATCATGTTTCGGGCTGGAATCTACTATTTAGTTGAAAAGTAATTTATTTTGCCTTACGTTCCTTGACTTCTTGGCTTGACATTTTTTCCAGTTCATGTAATTTTTGATATTAAAAAAACGTTCACGTAATAATATACGCATTTTCTCTTGAAGTGAATCCCCTTTTTGTCGACCATAACAAGAGTTGTTATAAGGCAATTTAAGGTGAACACAACCATTTGATGCATGCCATAAATGTGTCAAGTGTCAATATGTACTTGCCAATTATACATTTGATACCAAATAATGATATTAATAAAATCAAATCTGGATCTGAAAAAAACAGATGGTTAATTTTGTTTCAAGTAATATTCAAGTGGATAAAGCTTGATCAAAACAAAAGAAGATACAATATAGTTGACATGGTAACTATACTCGATAGAGGCAATTTTTTTTGCAGATAAACTGTACCTTGAAATTGATGTAGAGATTATACTTGGTTTTCACTGTGTATTGTAGCGAATATTCTAAGACTGGCTTCATCTGATCGCCACTGATGGTACGTACCACTTTGTTGAGTACCTCGGAAATTTACGATCAGAAAAGGGTGGTTTCGCGAACAATTGTTGATATTTCTCAGGAATCGCGTTTACAAAGATGGCATTTATAGATGAATAGTACTAAATTTCATATGCAAAGCACGGATTTGTTCGAATTATTGGGTTAAATATCAGTAGGCTCTCACAGTTAAACCGCGACACAATCATGATAAAGATAGGTCGATTTCATCACTCTGATAGAAAAAAGATCTTTTCATCACGATCATTTATTAGAATATCCATACTGGATCATCTTCTGCGAAAACTTATGAAAAATATGTTTAAGGTAAGACATTGGTTGACACTATTACACTTCTAATTTTCTCTTAACAACAGAAAAATGCAACATTGTTTGAAGCAAATAAGGGAGAGTTTCCAACAAAGGGCACCGGTGCGGTGCCACAGTGGTTCAAAATCCCAAAAAGCTGGCCAAAAATCAGAATCTCGATATTTCACTCCATTCGATTACCCGTATAAGTTTTGTGGGGTCTCTGATTTCGAGAATAAAGTCAAAAATCCAAAATTCAAAATGGTGGGCCCCAAAATGGCGAACATTTTTCTAAAATCTCCCATGCATTTACTTGAAAATGAGTATTCAGGGGTTTTTGGTGTCGCTGATTTCGAAAATGAAGTAAAAATCCAATATTCAAAAAGGCGACTCAAAAATGGCGGACCTTCTTCTAAAATTTGCCATGCATTTACTTGAAAATGAGTTTTAAGGGGTTTTTGGGATCGCTGAATCCGATAATCAAGCCAAAAATCCAAAATTCAAAATAGCGGACCCAAAATGGTGGACCAGAATGGGGGAAATTTTCCTAAAATTTGCCATGCATTTACTTGAAAATGAGCATTAAGGGGTTTTAAGCGTCGCTGATTTCGATAATGAAGTCAAAAATACAAAATGGCGAATATTTTCTGAAATTTGCCATGTATTCACTTGAAAATAAGCAGACATTTTTCTGAAAAACGACTTTTCTTGGAATGGGGCAGCTCGGGGCAGCAAGTGAAAACGGTTTCGAAAAGTAGAAACTTTTCCTCAACAGAAACAACAAATCTCGACACAGGAACTCGCGGGAAAAAAAAAGAATTCTCACTGATCAAAAACTCAACATCTAACAATATTTGATAAATTTTTCCCCTGCGATACATCGCACACATCGTAAACAGGTTTGCGAATTTCACATAACCCAAACTTTTTCACCGAAAGCTCACTGAATGCATTGCAAATTTTAGGAAAAAACCCGAAATTTTTGGTCCGCCATTTTGAATTCCGGATTTCTGACATCATTTCCGAAACCAGCGATCGCATAAACCTCATATCGGTACTCGAACGAAGTGAAATATCGGGATTCTGATTTTTGGCCAGCTTTTTTGGGTATCTGAACCACTGTGGCACCGGCGCTAGACAGGAATTTCTTTAGGATGTACCCTTCGTACGGCCAGTCTCAAAATTCCATCATCTTTATAATGATTTATAAAATTGATCAAAATATATTTATTAATAATTGCTGCGTATTTTGAAGAAAGCTTCTAAGTGTGCTCCAGGAAAAAATCCTTAAAATCTCTTATAATATCACATATATTTTGGAATATCCAATATATAAATATTATAACTCCTAAGCATGCTTGCAATACGTTTCAATCTTCGAGAATCCTTCGAAATTCCATTAAATCTCTTGGAATTCCATGAAACCGCTCGCAATTCTCGAAAATCTCATATAATTTAATAGAGGCCGCGGTCATCCCACAAAATCTCTGGCAATCGGTTGGAATCCTCCCATTTTCGTGAAGAAAGACGGAATATTTCGAGATCTCTTGAAATCCCTTAAATCAGTAGGAATTTTTCCGTATATCTTGAAATCTCTGGAAACTACAGTGAAACCCATCAAAATTCCCTAAAACTCCTTTTAAATCTTGGAAATACTAGTAAACCTTCGGGATTGTGTTGAATGTCTTGAAATTTGGTGAATTCTTCAAAATTTCTGGGAACTTGTCGAAATTCATTGAAATATTTGAAATCTGTGGCAATTTTCTCGAATCCTTTAAAATCTTCGAAAATATTTACAAAACCATCAAATTCTTCTGAAATTAATATGAGAATTCCTTGAAATCTCTCGAAATACTTTTTGATATTCTGAAATCCTTTGAAATTCCGTTGAATCTTTTGGAATCACTTGAAATCTCAGAAAACCCATAGAAGCTTTTATGTTCCATTGGGATTCCTCTAAAACATCTCCAAAAGTCAATTATAATTATTGAAAATCTGTGGAAGACTTTTGAATATTACAAGATTCCTTGAAATTTTTGAAATCCTTGGAAATCTGTAAAATTCCTCCAAATTGAATTGGGATGTTCGGAGAACGTAGGATTCTTTCTGAATCTTTGAGGATCAATTAAAATTTCTTAAAATCCATCAAAATCTCTAAATATTTATATTGAAATTCCTCAGATTCCCTTTAAAATCTTTGTTCAGATTCAGGGATTCTTCGGAATCTTATAAAATTATTGAAAGTCTTATTACATTCCCGAAACCCCTCAAATCTTCGAGACGGAATCAAAATCCTATGACACCCCTCGGAATTCATGAGAAGACTTAGGTGTCTCTTGAAATCCGGCCAAATTCTTTGAAATTCCCTTACTTTCATGAATATTTCTTATTCTTTCAAAATCCTCCTTGATTCCTTCAATTTCATCAGAATTCCCCAAAATTCATTGGAATCCTCCGGTATTTTTTGCCATCATGTTTGTAAAAACTTATAAATTTTTTTTGAAGAAATAATATTTCCCCTGAAATTGTAAAAGGTAACTTTTTCAAATACTCATAGCCTAACAGGAAAAATGGAGGGCAAAAAGTGAGTCACTTCAAAATCCTGAGATGATTTTGGCATGCAAAAAAAAGATCAGTAATAGTAAGATAGAAATTTTGGATCTTTCATTTTTCCCTTGCTTATCTTTATTTCACCTGAATCAGTTTGTACCTTTTTTTTCTGTGGTGTTTCTATCGCTTAATTGCAATTTTTTGAATTCAGTATAAATTGATAAATTTTTGGTGTAAAAGAAAACAAATATTGCTTAAGGAAGAAAGGAGTCACAAAAATCTCAAGAGAAGAGAGGTGTAACATTCAAAGAATCATATTCACGTGAAAATCTGACGTTTTCTTATCTAATATTATCGAATTATTTAACCTTTTAGCTTAAAGTCATGTAGTGCTTATACCATTACAAACACTTTACTGCAAAATCCTGAAACCATGCGTAACGAATTGTTTTCGAAAAATGGACTTATCATGTTTCTTTCACTCAATCCTCAATTATCCTCTGAATTATAGGTACTTAAATAATTTGTATTAGAAAATAATGTAAAAATTATAGAGTAGGAACTGAGGCTTCTTTAGTGCATATACCTTCGGCCCCTCAAACAAAAAACGGAAAAGACAGATAAACTATGACAATATTTTAAAAGAATCTAGCATACACGCGTCATTTTATAACTTTTGACACCATTACATAGATAGGAATCTATCATTAAATACGAATTGTGCATTACAAGAGAATAGAACTGTTATGTTATATATCACAGTTAGTCTAGACAACGAGATGCGATATCTTCTTTATACGGTCTAGGACGCGGAAATCGAACAAATATCGATGGGATTTGCATTTGGAATACTTGATTGTAAAATACTTCTTTGGCAATGGTGTCACATTACCTATCGATTATTATTCATGTTTTCCATATTGCAAAAAATCTTGAATCAGACTCAAAGTGGAAAGCACAGACCGTTGAGGGCAAACCGCTATACGGGCATTCTAACAATCAGCTCTGCAAATTTTATGGCATTATTCTACGACGACATTAAATATCTTCGCTGGAGCGAAGAGGCGAACAATAAAAGCACTGCGGTAGCGAATCCTATTAAAGAGTTCAACAGTACTATACTTCATAAATAAATGTAATATTAATTCATAAAAATAAATTATTGCATGAGAATTCTTTACACTGAAAACGACATGATTTCTGATCAAGTAAAGCTTACGTGACTTATTTGGCAACGGTCAGTTTGACTATCTGGATTGTGAAACCGACTATACTGGAAGTTTAAATATGGAGCAGCCTTCCAGATAGTTTAGCCCAACACACAGTAAAAACTTGGAAGTAAATTTTGTTGCAGGTAGAATCTGAACGGTGTTTACTTTACCTCGGCACTATGGGTATGATAAGTAACTACGTGGGGTACTTTTGACACGTGCTATTTCGAATTAACGCCATGGTCTTTGAGGTATAGATGGTGTGTTAATTGCATGATGTAAAACAAGGGTCCTCTATCAGGTGGGAATATGTAAGCGGTTATCTCAGTTCCAAACCCCATGCACCAAGTAATGATCAAAGGTATGTGGGATTGTGCCATCCTTTTGCTTATTGGTTTTGGAACCGAAATGGTGTCTTGATTATTCCCACTTAATAGTAGAGGTCTAATTAGATTGGTATGTGCATCCGCCATGTTGGGTCCATGGAATAGATTGAGTATAAATACAACGTGTGAATAAACGCGAGAATCGGAGTTTAACTGTGATGAAATTAGCTTTTTACATGAATGAATATTGAGAAATAATAATAGTTTGGATTCGTTTAAAGACGTGCTAGAAGGGGTTGTTCATGAATCACGTAGCCTCGTTTTAGGACTCCTTTTACCTCTCCCTCCGCCCATGTGACCCAGCATAGACTTTTTCCAGACCCCTCTCCTCCCTCCTAAAGAGCTACGTAGTTTTTTTTTCTTAGAAAATAATAAAAACATCATTAAAAAAATCATCAAAAACGTATAACTCTGAAGAATACTCTACGAACGAGAAAGTCGCGAACTTGCGGCGACCAGTCAGCCGCATCAAAACAAAACACTAATACATGTGGCGGCGAGAGGATGTCGGTGTCGCGCGCTGTTTGGAAAACAATTTTTAATGCATAAAAAAGCTACGTAACTTTACGAAGACCTCCTCTTCCCCTCCTGCATGTATCTCAGCGTGGTCTGAAATCAGACCCTTCCTCCCCCTCTAAAATTGTCTACGTGATTTATGGATGGCCCCAAATATCTTGAAAAACATTTTTCTTTCGGAGTTTTCTGAAATGAGATTTGGAAGCAGCAATTGTGAAGACCACTCACAGCCTTCACAGGTGGTTATTTAACGTGAGTCAATAATTTATTTATTCGAGGTAACTCAAAAAGGAAATAAGACTTATTAGAATTAATGTGAAGAACACATTTAGCGTATTTGTGTGTTTTCTGCATGGTTATAATCTTGATTATCTATTATACAGCATTATTTGTGCTCATGCTAAGAAGATTTCAGTAAAATCTATAACCAAGCAAAAAAACAGGAAATAAATTTTCTTGGGAGAAAAATGATTTTGAAACAATATGCCCGCTGCGCAGGCACATTCTCATCGAGCGCTTTGCATGCAGCTCGCTTCGCTTGCAAGTTCGAGCGCACCTAGGGCGCGCGTCATTTGGATCTCGCGCTTTGCACTCGATGATGTATTTACCTCGCGCTACGCTCTCGGTATATATTTCCCCTCGCGTTACGCGCTCGGCTGCCTGCGTGCTTGATTCAGTTTACAGTGTAATGCATGCAGAGAGTTTTAAATATTGCAAAACTGTTGGAAACCTCTTCTTTTATAAAGATTATTGATCTTTTTTGAATTTTGGATGAAAATTGCTTGGAAATTAATTTTATTTAAGGCTCTCTTAGCCTCAAGGACAACATTCTCTTTACAATACTCGCCACCGATTTTTACATCTCTTATAGTTGGGCTAGCTAATTGAATTTTTCATTATTTAAAAAGCATTGTAATGAATAAAACGAAAGAGATAGGTTTATCGTAGAGAAGCTTATATTAAACTTGAAGATCTTTCCAAGATTGAAAAATTTTTTCATTCAATATTTCTTCGTGTCTCTCGTTGTTTGGCTGAGAAATGGTATGTTTTTATTTGTGTAAGTGTGTTTTCGGGATTCAAACGAAAACTATTTGTCTTATCTAAAAATAGTCAACAGTGGATTTGTAGATTTTTCTAAGTTCAACAATTTTGGTATCGTTCGTTTTTTTTCTTCTCTCGCATAGTTTTGCTAAAAAGATGATATTTTTCATTTTTGGTAGCATTTTTGACGATTTTAACAAAAACTATGCATCTTATGAAAAAAGTGATCTTCGAAAATTTTTATATCTTTTCAAACTGAATAATTTTGGCTCTTAACATTTTTTTGCACCTTGCATAGTTTGAGCGGAAATGTGCATTTTTTATTTTTCCGAAAGCTATTACGATGGATAAAACCAGAACCAATGGTCGAAATGGTCAACGAACTTTTTCTTTCTCTTCCGGCCTTGAAAAAGTTTGCCAAAGCACCTTCGTAAAAATAGTTGTTTCTGACTCAGGTGGTCTCAAAACGTGTGGATTTTATTAAATCTGCGAAAATCAATTTTCGCATAAAAACAATACCGTTCCATTCAGATAAGAATATAAAAAAATTGAAACATGCATTTTTGAAATACAGTCCAAGCTCCGAGCATTGCCGCTTTTGGGGGAGTAGGGGAGTATGATCCCGAGAATCGTTGAACCCCTACTCCAACCACGTTCCCGCTCGAGCGTGCAGAGGGGAACACTAAAGCATGGCAAACTCCAAACATTGCCGCGCGTTGAAAGTGGACAGTTAAGCATAGCCTCATTTTCAACGTAAACGAAAAAAATTTTTAATCATCTATAAATTATCAATCACTTATATTCGCCTTCAATTTCAATTTACAATTATTAATGTGTCTTCAGGTACAATTTATATTTTTTAATATGTAGATTTTTATTTATGTGAAAATTCATCAGAAGTTACTTGTATCTTTTATTTCAAATTGAACTCCATTTACCATTAAATAATTTTGAAATAATTACCTATGTACTCCAAAAAGCATTAATGTATCTTCCCGTTTCCGAAACAAGTATTTGAGCATTTGAATATGAGGGGAATATGAGGATTGTACCCCCTCATACCCCCCAGAAGTGCCTCGATTGTGTGGCCGGCAGAAAAATCGCAACTTGCAAATCGTTTAATCCCAAGTCTTAAGTCCTCCCTCCCAGCTCAATCCTAGATCCGCCACTGAGAATATTCGTATTCACGTTCCCTAGCACGTCTTTAATAGTATGTTGCATTACTAGGTATGAAACACAGCGATTGCAACGAGCGTGAAGTTAGCTGCCCGAGCGAAGCGAGGGCTGCTATCACACGAGTTGCAGTCGTTGTGTTTCACTCCTAGTAATGCATATTATT
>WSXT02042949.1:0-10859 GCA_011762715.2 Neuroterus valhalla | reverse complement strand
AATGAAGTAATGTTAAGTGTACGCATTATCCCGGAGCATATTGAAATATCTGTACGTATCACAAAGTATCTTGGAATGTTTTGGAATATCTTTGAATATCCTGAAATACCTTTTGATACCATCAAGTATCTTGAGATATCGTTAAGTATCTTAATTCTTAATGAAGTATCTTGAAATATCCCAAAGTATCTGAAAGTACGTGTAATATCTTGAAGTATCTGGAGAGTCTTGAAGAATGTGGATCATCCTGAAGTACACTGGAATATTCTGAAGTATCTTGAAATATAATGAAGTATGTGAAGTAAATGAAGTAATGTTAAGTGTACGCATTATCCCGGAGCATATTGAAATATCTGTACGTATCACAAAGTATCTTGGAATATTTTGGAATATCTTTGAATATCCTGAAATACCTTGAAATATTTTGGAGTATCCTTAAGTATGTACTTCGAAACCATATGAAGTATGTGAAGTATGTAAAGTATTGTAAAGTGTATGAATGATTCCGAAGCATACTAAAAATATCCGTAAGTATAACGAAGTACCTTGGAGTATCTTGGAATTAAAGTGATTCGAAGTAGCCTAAAGTATTTAAAAATATTTTGAAATATGTCCAGTACCTTGGATTATGTAAAATACTCTGGAGTACCTTGAAATATGATAAGGTATATAAAAATTACCTAAAGTGTCTTGAAATATCATGTAGTACTCTACAGAATCTCAAAATATTTCGAAGTATCCCGAAGTACTTTGAAATATCTTGAAGTTCTTCGGAATAACTTGGAATATCCCATAGTATCTCAAAATAAGGAAGTATGTGGAATATCTTAAAATATGTAAAATATACTATAGTTCCTTGGGATATCTTGAGATATCCCGAAATTTTTCGAAGTATATGAAGTGTCCTGAAGTAAGTTAAATATCATCAACTATGTGATATTCTTTCCTTCGTCCTTTTCTTCTTCTTTCCTTCTCTCCTGTCGTTATTTTATTCTCCATCCCTTCCAAACAATTACGTGAGATATTATCACTACATTCCATACTTCTTTCTCTGTACATTGAACTATTTCTTCATCCTCCTGTATATTTCCGCACTATTATTCCTTCTTCTGCATTGTCTCAATTCCTTCCTAACTTCTTTTTTTCTCTTAGGATCCTTCATCTTGTCTCCTTCACCCCTTCCACTGACTTCCCTAACAGTATCCCCTAAGATTCTGTTTACATTTTCTTTGACAATTTCCATCTCTTCATTCATATTTCCCTCTTCTTATTCACCACCTTCAATCTTTTCCTCATTCTTTCATTATTCCCGCTTACCAATTACTTATTCCTACTCTCTTCTCTCTCATTTTTATTTGCTGTTTCTCGTTCAGCACTTTCCCTGTCTCTACTGTGACCGTAAGTGGAAGATGTTCTGAGTAAACGTACTCTCCTGCTTCGAGCCTTCTTTTTCTCACTCTTGCCTGATTTTAAACAAAAACATAGTCTATTACTGTTCCTCTTTATCCCCCTGTAGTATTTCAACAATCAATGAAATCAAAAAGGTAAGAAACAGGAGTAGTAAGAGAAAGAAAGAGAAAAGAAGGTGGAGAAAAAGAGGAAGCCAGTCATAGCTCTAGAAAACACCTCCCACCACTTACCACTGCAAGCTCGCAAGCAGCGCAGCCTGCCGATACTCGAACGTCAAGTGAGAGGAAAGTTGAAGAAAAGGTAGGAGGAGAGGGGCATGAATTTATTCTCGGTCCAGAAGACGATGACGTCAGCATCGTAGGGATAGGAGGAAATGAAGGGGAGGAATTCTGGCCAGGAATGGGTCTCAGGCCTAAGTGCACATTGAGCTACTCTTATGTTGAATTTCTCGTTGTCAGACTTGGAGGAAAGAATGAAAAAGAAATGAAAACGGAGAACATCATCAAAAACAGAAAAACTGTAGTAATAAGCATACGCAAAAATGTAGTTCTAGTAGCGGATGATAAGGGAGGGATACGTCCGATAATGAGAGCGTTGGAAGAGTGTGTAAGAGAAGATGGTTCAACGATTATTAATAACAAGAAAGTAGAGCTACTAGTCGAGTTTTGCTGCCTTGGTTTTTGGTTTGCAGGAGAAACTTATTCGCGAGTGAGAAAGAAACTGAAATGGGCGACAAAAGTAATGAGTGGAGTATGGATATTCGATATGCTAGTGTAGTTGGAGTTCAATTATGGAGTAGAAATTTAAGAATGGGAAAATCATACGAGAGTAGAAGTCTGCAATTAAGGAGTAGTTTATGGCAGAGAATAGAGGAGAAGATGAAAGTAAGGCAAGAAGGGAAAAGATGGGAGAAAATGTCGGAGTCGAGGGAAAATAGCTGTTACAGAAAGATTAGGGAAGAGGGCGAGCCAGAATACTTAAAAAAAGAAAAAAGCAGAGCTAATAATATAGTGTGGTGAGATTCAGACAGACTGTCAGATATTGGATGAATGAAGATTTATGAATCACGGTTTCGTTTCTTAGAGAAGTTTGCAGGTAAAGAAAGAGGAGGAAAGAGTACGGGAGGAACAAAAAATTGATTTTGGATGATAATGTTCAGCGTGGAGAATGCATGGAAAAGCGTGAAACGAATAGAGAGATCACTGTTTGCAAAAGGTACTGTGAGGAATAACTGGCTAGATAGTTATAAAAGAAGTAGTATGCTGAATAAAGAAGAAGAAGTTCATTGGATGCCTAGAAGGAAAAATCTCAAATATCTTTCAAAATGAGATCAGGATTAGAAGAGGGGGACCGTAGAGTAAAAAATGCGAGAAATTCTGCTACGAAAATGAGAGGAAAAGTATGACAATTGGAGGGAGGCTGCTGCTGCTGATACCCTGCCAGGAACTCACGGGGCCACATTTCTCTTGATTTAGCGTAACAATCCAAGCATCTGAATTTCAAATATGAACGCAACAGAGCTCTTCGCCCCTGCCTCACAACATTCGCCCATCGAAAATGTATAGGGACACATCGCGAGGGCACGTGATCCGTATCAAATTAGTTCTTGAAGAAAGGAATTCGCTAGAGAATCAAAAATTGCCAAATTTAAAAAAGAACGAAGGACTTTTCACCCTCGTAGTCTTCCTTCTTCCGCCTTAAATTTGAAGTTATCCTGCTTCGGAATCGATTATTATTCTGGGGATATTACTTTCCTTGAAGGATTACTTAAACCATATTGAGAGAATTACTCAAAATGGGTCTAAGGTTCCCACAAAAAGAGGGGTTTTATAGCCTAACGATTGGTTAATAAAGTCCTTCAAATATGCTCCTCCTGATCCGTCATTCTCCTACCAATCCCCACTTTTTCTCTCACTCCTTACTTCCCCTCATATGTAAGGGATCAGAAGTGAGAGACTAATGTCGAAGTTTGGAAGTCAGGGGTCGAAGATGAAGGGTCAACGATAAAAGGATATATATGGAGAGGCACAGTCTGGGGAGAAGAAGGGAAATGTAGATAGATCAGGGGTCATAGTACAGGTTCTCTTATAGTAGTGCTATCGATGCAGGGTGATAGGCTCTGGTAGGTTCGATAGCTAGTTGTATTTTGTAAAGCTTTTCTTTTTTTGTCATTAGATCCAAACACTAACTTATTCGTGAGTTTAGTGGCACGTGTTGTACGCAGGTTTTCTGTTCTCACGTGTGTAAGTATTTGTATCAGTGTGTATACCTTACGTCAGTGACGTGCGTAAGCGTTTTGCGTAGTGTGCCCAACATGCTTTCTAATACTCATAACAAAAAGACAAGCGAACGCCTATGCCGTCGATGAAGGGGTACGATTGCAACAGAGATAATATCCTGCACAAGATGTGGTTTTTTTCTCCACCCTGGCTGCGTGAATCATGTAAAAAATGACCCTAATAGTACTTCCACAAAATGCTGTGAGACACGGCCAAAATCTCCGACAACTCCGTCAACCAAAGAAGACGGAGCGGTTATGTTGCAACGCAACAATGGTATTTTAAGTAAAAACATCAGAGATGAGGCCACATTTGAGATAAAAAATCACATCAGCAACCGCTTGACTGAAGTCAAGAATAAGCTCACAAAGGGAATAAATCAAGTGAACGCAACAACGAATGAGAAAACCATCTTTCGCCATCTCACAAGATGCAGGTAACAAGATCATTTCAGGTTCTATAAAAAAAGTAAATGGAAGCGGAAGAAGAAAAAGAAATATCATGAGCTTTGGTTATAATAACCCTCCCTCTCAAACAGTAAATAACGGCATAGGTGCTTCAGCTTTAAGTTTGCGAATGAATAATTGAATGAAGAACGCTATAGCTGCAGACATTCTATCTAAGTTATCAGAAAATGCCCCAACAATCAAAAGATCTTATCACTTCGGTGAACATTCTCAGGTGCAAAACAGACCGAGGCCTTTGAAGGTTAACTCCGTTTAGAAAAAGCAGCATCAGTGTATTTGAAGAAATTCTCCGCCCTACAGAAGACGAACTCGCTGCCAATCGAAGCACTAGATCTGCAAGTACGAGCAGATATGACGAAACTACAGCAGCAGGAGCTCAAAGACACATTAGAGACTTTGAAAGATAGGAAGCGAAATGGACAGTTAGATTGACGTCTAGCTTGGTCTCGAGTTTAACCAATAATAGTCAAGAGAATGAAACCGAAAGAAACACTATCAACCAAAGAAGTTCTTCACTTAAGGTCACGAACTCCGGCGGTTCATTGAGAAGGTTACCAGTTAATAACAGTAGAGTCTGTATTTATTACCAAAACACCCATGGTTTGAATAGTAAGGTAAGACATTTTGAAACTTTCTTTGATTTATATTTATACGACGTTGTTGCATAAAATACTTGAGAATATGATCTATTGTATCTGCCTGCTACCGCAAACATCACTGCATATAACTTGCTGATCTACAGACTCTACCAGGAATGTCAATTCGCTGAGCACCGCTACCGTAGATCTCGACTTATTCGACATGTCTTCCAGGGCTTTTCTTATTTGCGCCAACTCATATATCATTAACTCAAGAAATATCACAAATCACACTTGTAACTAATTAGAAGTTTCACCTCGATTGTATCGCTAATAACATTATTAACTTCAGGTTCATTCAGTTATTGTTGGATAGCCTCAATAAAGAATAAAATCACATAGGTCCAGAATCGAAGGGCAGGAGTTGAAGTAAGGGATCATAAGTCAGGGATCAATGGTTAAGAGATAAAGTTGAAAGTCATGAGTTAAAGAGTTGAGACGAAGGGTAAGAAAATTTAGTTACATATGTCAGAACTCATATTTAAGGCTCTAAAGGAGTAGTGTTATCGATATGGAGTCATAGGCCACATGTTAGGAATCAAAGAACCAAACAAACATCAACTTAGTCAGGTATTGGTGAATTTGTTCTTTCCAAGGTTCTGAACACGTACCTTTCGGTTGCGAGGGTGATGCTTGACATAGTGGAAGACGCGGGCCTCTTTGCGCAGCAATGTGAGCCTCAACCCCTATGTCACCCGACAGCCTCTCCACCTGTGCTAGGGACATACCATATGGTACGCCGCACTTTCCTGGTGTATCGTGCTAGTGCATGTGTGCGTGTGTTAATTGCTCGAAATCGGCTAGCGACTATCAAGCGATAGTCTCCTCAGCATGGAGTCTCTTCACAAAGAAATCGACAACCCTTTTCCGAATCTTCTCAGAGTTGACCAGTAACCCCTAAGCATAGTCCCCTCGACACAAGGACTCTTACTTGTGAGGTTTATAGCCTCTTCTGAGGAGACCTACAGTTTCTTGATATTACACTTCGTTCGAGTACCCATATAAGGTTTTTGGGGTCGCTGATTTCGAAAATAAAGTCAAAAATCCAAAATGAGAAATGGCAGACCCAATATGTTGGACATTTTTCTGAAATTCGCCATATTCCGTGAGTTTTTGGTGGTAAAAGTTTGTGCGGCATGGAAAATTCTCGTGAAGGTTAGGAATAAACATTAGGAATAAATAATGAGATATGTATAATTCGCAAAACATCTTTACGATGTGTGCGATGTATTGCAGGGGAAAAATTTATCTTCTTTTGTACCCGATTAACAAGTTCACGTAGAGAATTCTTCTTTTCCCTGAGAGTTCCTGTGTCGAGATTTATTGTTTCTATTGCGGAAAAGTACCTAACCGTTTCTATCTGCTGCCCCGAGCTGTTCCTTTTCAAGGAAAGTTGTTTTTTAGAAAAATGTCCACAATCTTGGGTCCGGCCTTTTGAATTTCGGATTTTTGACTCCATTTTCAAAATCAGCGACTCCACAAACGCCTAAATACTCATCTTCAAGTAAATGCATGGCAAATTTAGAAAAATGCCCGCTATTTTGTGTCCGCTATTTCGAATTTTAAAGTTTTTACTTCATTTTCATAATCAGCGACCTCAAAAACCATATATGGGTACTCAAAGTGAAATGTCGAGATTCTGATTTTTGGCCAGCTTTTTGTGATTTTGAACGACTGTGCGATACAGGTATCGAACCTCAAGTCCCTGCTCGGGAGCCTTAACGCTATCATCTGATCTGCCGATCATAAGTCATGAATCAGAGGAGAAGGACGTAAGTTGAAGATCGGCAGTCAAAGGTCGAAGATGACTGGTCATAAAGAAGAGAACATAGGTAAGAGGCCACAGTGAAGGCACAAAAAGGTTTATGTTTTCGGTTTTGAATTATATGCCGAAGGGCAAAGATTAAAGGTCAGTAGTAAGAGATCATATGTTGAAGGTTTGTAGTCAAAGATCAAAGATAGGAGATCAGATATGAGAGAGCATAGGTCAGGGATTAGAGTCTAAGGGTCAAAGCGGTAGTGCTATCGGTTGACAGTCATAGGCCGAAGCTCAGGGATCATTTGTCAGAGATCAGAGGTGAAAGACTTGAGTTGAAGGTTGGCAATCAAATGTCGAAGGTGAAAGGTCAGCGTTAAGAGAACATAAGTCCTGGGTTATAGTCAAAGGATCGAAGGTTATCATTATAGAATCATGTGCCATGGATCAGAGATTGAAGATCAGAAGTACATAAAAAAGAATCATGTGTCCCGGGGTCGGAGGTGAAGTACCAAGGTTAAAGGTTGGCAGTCGAAGGTTATAGATGGAGTATCAGAAATAAGATAACATAGGTCGAAGATTTTAGTCTAGAGATTAGAAGGGCCGTGTTATCGGTTCAGAATCATAGGCCAAAATTTAGGGATGAAAGGTCAGAGGTTAGAAGTAAGGGATCATGTGTCAGGAATCACAGGAGGAGGACTAAAGTTGAAGATCGGCAGTTAAAGGTTACAGATGAGAGGTCAAAGTTAAGAAAAGATAGGCCAGGGGTCATAGTCGAGGGATCAAAGGGGTTATTTTATAAGTATTGTGTCATGCGCCTATAGTCAGAGTTCAAAGGTTCCCACAGATGTCTATTCAAATCTGTCGAAGTATCCATGAATATTTCAAAATTCCTCAGGACCGCTTGAAACCTTTCAAAATCCCTCAATATCATGGAAATCCTTCAAAATCCTTTGGCATCTCTCAGAATATTGATGAATTGCCTGGATGCTTCTTGAACTCCCTTAAAACTCTCTCAAATTCCTCCAAAGAATTGGGGACTATGGGCGTTCTTTCACATATTCGCTTCCTCAAAGTGAAACTCGAAGCCGAAAATTGCTATTTTTAATCATTAAACGTATACGCTTGTGATGTACTCCTCGGTAAAAGGTGTTAGGCCAGCATTTTATCCCATTGTTCCAGATTCATCATCAGAACTGTGCATGCAGTGAAAAAATAAAACTATCTCTATTATGCCAACAGGCCAAATCTTTTTGGGGTAGAGCCCTGTTGTTCAGATAGAGATAAGGGGATTTATACGAAAAACATTTTCGTGAGGCATGTTAAGTATAAGGGAGAAATTTCGAACACAGGTTACTGATCAATGACCAATCTCTCTAGCAATCACCCTTCATGAACAGTTTCGCAGATCCATGATGATAATCCACTAAGATAACCTTATCTCGCGGATTCCTCCACCTGAGAAGCGATTGTCTCGTCTAGTTGCAAAACCGGCCAACTCCTCAATTTTGCGAAATGCTTTTTTTCAGTCCTAAGTCCGAAGATACATCTTTGATCCACTGAAAATAAGAAGTCACGCCAAAACCGGTCAATTTCTTGTTGAAAGTGTGTTCGAAAATCACGGAGTGATGGAAGAAAATAGACATATGATCATGAAAATGAAAAAAATTATAAAAATAATAAAAATTTGAATAACTCTCCCCCTATACATACCCCTTTTCAAATTTTATCTTTTTTTGAGTTGGCCATTATTTTAACTTGACGATAAAATTGTCCTCTTCTATTCTTCCACTACTTTTTGATGTGAAGTCAATTAATTTTTGCTTGAAATTCACGTTTTCCCCTCTAGGAAAGGAAGGACTCAATCCGGTTTATGGTCAATTTCTGAATGGGTGATTTTGGGAAAAGGATTTGATTTTCTAATGCACGTAATCCTGGAAGGCAGTAATTCAATTTATACCCCTGCAATTGATTCAGAACTAACACTCGACTCGAACTGCATCTGTCGACTGTTACTGGGTACTTTGTGAGATAAGTACACTGACACATAGGAATTTGTATTCGTATAGCATAAATGAGTATACACACACGCCTCACCAAGCTATCCTGATTAATGGGGATTCCGTAATATTGTCGATGGGGCGTGAGGGATTCCGTTGAGTGTAGGCCATTGAGTATCTACATCGCGTAAAAATAATGATCCTGATTGCGCGTCGTAGTTTACCTTTTGTTCCGTGGTCGTTTATATCAAATGACGATAGCCGTCAATGATATCAAGGTACACCGAGAAAAATAATAAGATTCAATCTATGTTCAATATTTGTTCGAACCAGTGAATAAACACGCGCGCTCACCTTTTATTGTCATCTTCTTATCTATTAAACCCATTTATATTTCCACATTTCTATTTTATTTTTATATTGAAATATAAATTGATACTTTTATCAAATTTGTGTATTTCATAGTATCTATTATCTACACTACCAAAAAAAGATACGGGACAATTCTGTGCATGAAAACTGTTGACCTGAATCTTGCGTAAGATTGTAGAATAATAGGAATCTGCTACATTGTTTGCAGTTATTACTCGACTGTAATAAAATGAATTTCAATAATTTTCTCATTACTGTTTTCAGTACTAGAGTGTATTTTCCATGGAGTTGAAAATATCTACGTTCGAGGTGCTTCTACAGTTCTCCTCCTCTCTCCGTCTCTTTACCGTTCGCGACGATATCTTGTTCAACGGCGAGAGGTTGGATGACTTCATTCGTTGAAGGAGATGTTTGTATCACCTGCGGAAAATCTCCTTCCCTGATAGTCCAGTATATTTAGATTTTATTATTGCGATTCATTAGGTGAGAAACTTTTTTTTCGACATCTTTAGGCTACCATACAGGAAGCTTAAATCCGAGTTTCCGAACATCAACCCTTTTGCAGGTTGTCCGCCATCTTGAATTAAGGGGTGATTTCTTATATCGGAAATAACAGTCGTATTTTTTATTTAATCAAGAAAACAGTCTATACCTTTTTTCATAAGAAAAATGAGTTCTACGAATTGATAAATAAGATTTGTTTTTGTATTTTGCTTATTTGCTGCTTGACAAACGATTATGCAAATAAAAAGAGGGTTGAAAATTCTTTAAATCGAATATCTTTTTTGATTTTGGTGTTATCGCAAAATGTATCAGACGAGAGTTATAACTCGTACAATTTCTACAATTTTTGTTCCAAACCTTTTTTCGTAAGAGCAATCGATTACTTACCGTAGCGTCTGAAAGTTGCGCGCACCGTTACTACTTACCGTACTACATTATTCTAAGTTTCGTTGATGGAATCGGCCTTGCTAGGCAAGTGTTCACCGCTAGGGCCGCCGAAGCTCTTCCAGATTGCAAGGCGGGAATCGAACCCACAACCAGTCGGCGTGGGTCCAAAGCGCATGCCTTAGCCCACACGACCAACTGGCTTCTCACATTGTTTCTGTTTCTTTTCCATTTTTCTAATTAAATATAATTTTGACAACTTTTATGTGTGCATATTTACCATTGCAATTGTCTTTTATTTGCTATTCTCATTTTAAATTTTTCTTGTATTTGAACTCAACTTCGATATTTTTACATTCTCATTCTGAATAAGAAGGTATTGGTTTTATGCGAAAAGTGACATTCGCGGATATAATGAAATCTCCACGTTTTGAGACCCCCTGAGTCAGAAAAAATGATTTTTACTAAGGGGCCGTACTTAAATTACAAAAGACGTTTAGGGGCGAGGGGGTCGACCAGATTTTACGAAATCTTACGTGGGAGGACGGGGGGTCATTGGCAACCTTACGTAAGGAATAAAATACCTGCTTTCTATGTCTGAAACAAAATTTGAATTTTATACCTACTGAAAAAATATGTATAAATATCCAAAATTGTATGCATAAAAAATATTTTTAGATAATATGGATATTATAAATTCGCTGATACGGAAGAAAACTCAAGAAGTAATTTTGAAGTATGACTGTTTCATCATTTCCAAGCTCCAGCGACATAAATATATGAGAAAAAATCTGCCCGCTTCGCGGGCACATACTCATCCCGCGCAGCTCGCTTCGCTCGCAAGTTTGAGCGTTTGAGTTGGTCTTTTGCGTTACCTAACGTTGGCAAAACGTTGGTAGCCAAATCTTCTAATCAATGTTGGGTCGACGTTGGTCTTTTGGGTCACTCAACGTTGGCAAAACGTTGGCAGCCAAGTCTCGTATCCAACGTTGAGTCGACGTTGGTTCTTTGGGTTATCCGACGTTCGCAGAACGTTGATTGCCAATTCT
>WSXT02042948.1:0-27909 GCA_011762715.2 Neuroterus valhalla | reverse complement strand
GAAAAAACTAATCGATTTGATTGGCCTTTGGTACACTCTTTCAGTGTCAGAAACTTAAGGTCAAGTTCGTTAGCCAGCTATTTTGGAAAAAAATTCAAGGAGTTAGAGCATTTTCAAAATGTTTCAGACTATTTTTTTCAAGACTCAAAAATTGTAAGTACAGTTTCCTATAATAAGTTAAGTCAATAAGTTAGGTCATTTTCAAAATTTGAAAATTAAAACAAAAATTAGAATTTTTAGCCAGACAACGGAAGATATGAAAAAATGGTGCAAGAGAAAAAATGTTTGTTTTTGGGATCCCTGCAAGATGGTCCCCACAACTTATGGACTTTTCTAAAAAAAATCGAAAAATCAAATTTTGGTCGCAAAAAAATGATGAAAAATAGAAAGTTTTATTTTTTGGTCAAACTATGCAAGGTAAAGGAAAATATGAATGAACGAAAATTGTACACCAAAAAAAGATCTACAAATTTGGTAAAGAATACTTTTTGATGGGACAATTAGCTCTTGCTTTATTAAAAAAAAACATATTGAAAAGGAAAAAATTGAACTTTCGGGCGATTATCCCATTTTCCAGCTCCGCTGATTGATAAGACAACTGCACGCAGCCTCTTAATTTTTACAAATTATTTCGAATCACGCTAGATTCAAAGGTTTCGTTTTTTATCCCAAGTCGGATCAAAATATTTCAAATACGTTCTATTTCCGCAGAATAACAGTTTTCAATCTACAGTATCCCAAAGACCTAGGCCAATATGATTTCTTCTTTAAATAATCAAAAACTGACAACAAGGAGCCGAAAGATTTTCGAACGCACATATTCAAATCATTTTTCATTTTGAAATGTTTAATGTTTTTTGAGACAACTATACGCAGCTCTTCAATTTTTGTAATTACTTCGAATCACACTAAATTCAAAGGTATCATTTTTTATCTCAAGTCGGATAAAAATATTTCAAATAAGTTTTATGTTCATGGAAAACCATTTTCGATCTATTAGTTCAAAATCAAAATAGTTTTTCAGCTGTGTGGAAATTCCTCCCTAGCTCCACTAGGATTTAAGCCTCAGGTCTACCAATAGTCGATCTGTTGCTCTTGCCCACTGACCTACGGAGGCGAACAACATCAATTATATTTTTCACAGCCTCTTACAAGTGAATTGACTAAAATCATAAGGATAGATGGATTTAGTTGTGAATTCGTTACAAATAAGTGCTCACTACATGAAAAGTTACATTGTGATTGTGAATCACGAAGTGTGATTCACCTGGTCAGTTTGAACTTTGAACAAAATAACCGACAATGATCAAGACACATAATAAGTACCTTTTCGGAAAGCTTGATTTAACTTTCGCATAAGCAGAACATTTACACTCGTTCCTGAATCTATTCACAAAGTTTCAGTGGCTTGTTATTCGCGTTTCATCGTTTCAAAGTCAATTCGAAATTAACTTCTAAGCCCTATGAAAAGGTATTTGCATGGCTTTGCACATCAAAGTCCACGATACTGGAAATAAATTGTAAATTGCGCAAAGTTCGTTTGCAATGAAACCATAGGTTAACAGAAATTGTTAACTTGCGTACTAATTTCTCTACTTGCAGAATCGAAATGTCTGCGGAAAATAATAAAAATGTGGTAACAAAGCTTCGAATTATATAATCAACAATTTCAAGTCATATCTGCACCCAGATTCCAAATAGAATCACAATTTAAATCCTATTTTCAACGATCTACGATGAAAATACATAACAGACAAAATGCGGCTGATACTGTCTAAATTTCAATTGATTCAAATAAAGAGAGTAATTAGTTTTGTGTTTCGCATTTCGGTATTATACAAATAAATGGAAAGGCTTCCAATTTGAAGCGCGAAGTCATCAACAAATTATGGATGAAAAATTCGAGGCGTTCTACAACTGAGGTTTGGTAGAATATAAAAATTTTCAAACGGCACGTTTCATTGGAAAAACCTGAGAAAAAGTTTACAATTATGTTATCATACGAAGCATTAAAAATGTAATACTTTTGAATTTGACACGTTCAAAATTTGACATTTTATAAGGTTGAAGGACTGGAAAATTGAAGCGGTTATAATTTTCAGAAGAAAGAACTAATCATTTCAAGTAAACCTTCAAGGCCATATGATAAATGAGATACGTGACACAAATCGTCGATTTTTTCTTGCAACAACACTCGCCCTCGCCGAACGTGATATCGGGTTGAAATTTCGATAAAAGCCTTAGAAAACAATGAGCTACGTATGAATCGGCAGTTAAAACTTAAACACTTCTAATTTGGAGCCTGTCAAGCGTGCTGCCCCAAATATCTAATTTGTTCTCAAGTAGTCAAATTTTCTCGATTGGAATATTTAGAAATAAAGCACTTCAGATTAAAATTATTCGAAACTGATGAACTTGAATTTCGAACTAGACAAAAATGCGATCTATATTGGAAACTTTTGATATATTGGAAGTTTCTCAAATGTACTATTTGATGCAAAAAGCGTTGATACGAGCAGATGCAAAAAGCACTGATTTAAAGCTGAATGGGAAAATACCTTCCAAATTACGAAGAGTGATTGCAAATATAATTATAACGTAAATATTAACTAATCCAGTCATTCATGTGCATGAAATGCAGAAAATACGTGATATTTACCCTCCAAAAAAAAATCTGTATATCTCACGCATATTTTTAGTTAACTGTGAATTGGCTTACTCATCCACATTTATAATTGATCCATTACCAACGCAGTGATGAACCCTCCGCAAAATTTAAATCAAACCAGCTCGACTGTCCGAGCGTTAAACGAAAAGTACAAAATAACGAGAGTGTCGGTGTAACAACTGTAACTCTATAGTCCGATCGATGATGTTCAGTGCTACGTGTGCGCTGCTGTGGTTTCCTCTTTGGGCGAGTATCAATGGTCATTGAGGTTTCCTCTTTGCATATCGGCCTCAAATCTATAGGAACCAGTCAAAACCACGCAAGTGAGTACTTCTCCTCTTTTCTCATTAACTATTTCCAAAAACTTATCTCCTAAATATAAATTTCGAGGTAGGTATTCAGTATTTACATGGAATGAATATCTTTAACAATCCTACTATATTTTAATATCCACTTCTCATGTTTGTAAATTTTAATTCAGTTTTTTTTAGAAAAAAGGTACTTGCGACCTTAGATTATGAAGTTCCCTCAACCCTGAAAAGTCTGACATCTGAAAATATCGACTCAAGTATACCAGTTCTAATAACAAGCATCTGGGTAAAAGGTTCCGAGGGTGTACTTACAGGGATAAAAGATATCAATTTAGGTCAACTTTATTCTGAAACCGACTTACACTCCCGCCAAATAATCTTTGCCCACCCGAGAACGAAACAACTCTAACTTTGGAACTGCATATCTCGGCTGGAAATTGTCCTAGAGAACTGTGCAGGAGCTCATTTGAAAGGTTTTTTAAAGTTCTTTTGAGTGATATATATCACAATTATGCCAAAATATTTTCCTTCCGCATGAGGGGCAAAAACTGAAAACAAAAAATTACAAATTTTTGATCGTAGAAAAAAGTTTACTTCGAAGAAAATGTCCTGTTCTGTGAGGAAAATACGTAAAAAAAATTTCATCATCGTATAAAAACATTTTTTTTTTAGGCATAATATCTAGTAGCCTTATTTTCTCAATATTTCATTTTTCTACACTTCAGAATTAAAAAACGCCATAAACTGTACCTGAAGCATATTTTGAACGAACGAACTTAGTTACTATGGACCTGACGAAAAATGAAATATTGAAAAAATTAGGCTGCTAGATATTATGACTAAAAAAAATTTTTTTATATGATAATGGAATTTTTTTACGTATTTTCCTCACAAAACAGAACATTTTCTTCCAAGTAAACTTTTTTCTACGAATCGAATTTTCCAAGATTATTAGCAATGAATAAAAGCGCTGTTTCTTGAGGAAATGTTCATATAATCGCTAAATTTAGTTCAAAAATATTTTTCAACGAGTGATTTGGATAGTGCGTAAAAAAAGCTAGAAAACTGTTTTTTACTTTTTTTTACGATTTTTTTTGTCGAAGTGGCGAGCGGTTAAAGATACGACAAAAATTTCGAGTTTTTTGTTTACAGTTTTGGCCTCTTATGCGCAAGGAAAATATCTTGAAATAATTTTAATGTATATCATTCAAAAGAACTTAAAAATACCTTTCAAATGAGCTCCTGCACAGTTCTCTAGGTCAATGTCCAGCTGAGGTATGGAGTTTCAAAGTTAGAGTTGTTGCGTTCTCGGGTGGGCAAAGATTATTGGGCGGGAGTGTATGCTACAAAGCCGATCTTCAGAGAAAAAATCCCCGAAACTCTTGCGCAACCGCACCTTGAATTTACGAAGTTTGCAGCAGAATTTTCTGAAATTTATCATAAAATTACGAAATTGTGACCTGATTTTCACTGACTACCAAATTGAATTTATCAAACTGCAACGGTGTTTGATAGACTTTCAAGCTCAATCCTTTCAAAGAATATATGTAAACGAACAACGTTTGTTTTTCAGTCAATCAATAAATCAATCAATAAAAAGTCGTAACACATATACTCAGATGAAATATACCTTCTATCTGTCACAAAGATGAACATTTAATTCCCTATTCTAGCCTATGCTGCTCGGGAAGTATTTTTCATCTCGTTGGAATCAAGGTAACAATTGATTTGGAACGAAATATCATAAGTACTTTATTCAGGGTAGATAATTAATGCATTTCAGGAAATATTACATAAGAAAAATATTATAAAAACAATTGTTTACAGTAGCAACGAGTGTGACGTAAAAAAGTTTCTGCGATACATTATTGAAATATTTATCTTATTTCACTCGAGATACTAGTTTTGATATCCAGATCCAGAAGGTCCATCATGATGTCCAGAATGTGGAGGGGCAAATAGTTGGTTATATTGTTGAAACTCTTGATAAGCTGCATATGTAGATAAAAAAGAAGGATCAGGATGCTGACCAACAAAATGTTGTTCATGGAAATGATTAGCCTCATTCGCAGCAAAATTTTGGTGACTAGTGGCTTGATTATTATCTCCATAGTTTAGATGGCTAGAAGTAGGCTTTATTATAGGAAACCCAGGTAGTACTAAAGATTCAGGAATATTGTGGTTTGAACTAATAATACGTTCCCCTCTGAGTATTTGAGTCCCATGGAGCGTAACTGGTGGATCATTGTCATAGTTTTGTTGGAAGCTATGGCTATCTTGATGGTTCAAGGTTTGTTTAATATTTTCAAACTTTTTCTCGTTATGTTCAGTATGTCCATTACTATCCTCTATGTAGCCGCTCGGTGAAAGTCTAATCATCTCTGACCAGTCACTAATTCTTTCTTAGTGCAGGTAAAACTAGTTATTTCAAAGGCACAATTGGGTAAATACAGTTTTCACTAATATTTTCATTTAAAAACACGAATTAGATGGAATACAGAATTTCTTCAGGCTTTTACAAAGGGACTTGGTTACTTCGCGTTTTAAAATCAATAAGAAACTGGAATAATCACCAGCTGCACAAACTTCAAGCTGATCCGAATCATCGTCCTCCTTTAAAAAGAATGACATACAAAAAACTGGAGTTATGATCGATAAAAATGCATGGAGAATTGCAGTCGAAATCTTTAAAATATGAAAGTAGTGATTACAGAAAACCCTCATTTTGAAAAAAATGAATCATTTGTGAAGAAAGTATGTATATGTATAAATATCATATTCGGAATAATAATTGTTCATTTCTTATCCAACGTTTATCAGTAAGTAAATAAAATTTCATCAAATCTGAAGGTGTCGTATTTGTTGCCGCGGTATCCAATTGATACAAAAACCTGTATCTCTAAAAAAGGAGAAGATTGTTTTTTTGTAAGATTATTTTGCTACAGATAAAATCAATACCTTGAGAATAATTGAGATATGTCACATGATGTGAAGAAATGTTTTCATCCATGAAAGAATTTCGGTATTGTACAATCGCTTAAGTTGAAAACAATAATCAGTTGCGGGTAATAAATTACTCCCACTTAAAAGTCATCAAGACAGTTAATTTGTTCAACAGACGTTAATAACTATAAGCATCATTTTCCACATCTCGTGTTTTTCCTATAATTTTGCCGCTTTGCATAATGTACATTCTAGTATCAAGTCCTTTTCCTTTAATTTCAATTTCAGAGCAGTATATGAGTAATTCTCAAAATACAGGGAACTTTTAGAATAAGTAAATTTTTTTAGAAAATATTTAAAAATGCATTTTGTGATTGAAGTTATATTCATTACCATAAAAAAGACGCTTTATCTTATTATCAATTTTTTTATTATAAAATGAACCAATCTCTGATTATAGTTTGAAAATAGAAGATTTAACATAGAAATTGCATTCTTTTCGTTTGTAGGTATCATAATTTAATTTAACAACATTATTACTAATTCCACAATGACAAATAATAATAATTTCTAGATATTGTACATTTTTTGCACTCGTAACAACCGACTTTGATACAAAATATACAATTATTCTTAATTTTGTATTAACATAAATTTCCTAGATAATTAAAATTTAATATTAAAAGTTTTAAATTATTTATAAAAAATAATAACTAAATCTATATAACACAGGTTCTTAGAGATGAAGCTTCTACCTGACTCCTACCTGATTATCTATATTTAATTTATTTGAAAATGTTCAATTTATATTTGATTAGATTTAAAAATTCTGCTGTTGAATCTGATTTCTGTTTTTTACCCATGGACATCTCGCTGTTCATTTCTCTGCTGAAAACATAATGAGACATACTAAAAACGTTTGAATTTCTAAATAAATACCATTTCCATGAAAAAAAGTTTTCACAAAACAGAAGTTGCACGAAAACATTTAAGTTTTCACTTTCAATCAGATTTATAAGTAAGATTTTCACAAACCATGTTTAATATTAAACGTTTACGTTTACGCTGAATTTAAGTTGGTAAACAGTAACCGTTAATGCAGCTTAGAGATAGAACAAAGATATTAATATCTTTGGTTAGACTAAGCTAGATTATATGAACATAACCTCTGTTAATCTGCCAAACAAAATTCAGGATTGTAAGAAATCAAACATTTTCAAAATGAGAAGAATATATTTCCGGTTCTTATTATTAAAATCATTTTATTCGTTTATTTTGATGATTTTATGATTAAGACAAAATAATCTATCAAAAAAAACTCCGTTCTTATAACTTTTCTGCAAAAGCTTTTCGGAGAGGCACATTTGCATGTCAGGCTGCCTATGACGAGCTGAAAGTAGAGTTACGTCAATGGGGGATACGTCGATGGAAAACAACATAAAAATTGATCCCAAAGTTTTGAAGTAGAATAAATTGAAAAATCCTTTTGCAATTATTTTCCACCGTTCTGATATACAGTTTTATCCTTTATTCAATCAATTTTGTTAATAAATATAGAAATGATTGTCAATTTCGTCGACGGATACTAATCAAAATACACAAGGTTTTCGTAGACTTTTTTTTTATTTGCGGAGGACTTTCTTCATTTTCACGCTCAAAACTTGTAGGAATAAGTAGTGAGAGGTGTTTTCGTCAATTCTACGCAAAAAATGGTCCCAAAAAATTATTCCTACTTGTCGGATGATCCCTGTTTATTAGGGTGGATCGAAAAACGCGTTTTTCCGTAAAATATTTCTAATAGCGCGGAAAACTTGCGCATAGGCGTCATTATAAAGGAAAAAATTTGATAAAAAGTGTTTTGCAAAATTTGAAATCGCGCAGGAGGCCTGAAGTTACCAGAAATGTCAAAATACCAGTAATTTTCAAAACTATACGAAAATTGCAAATAATAAACCTTTTCTGTTTTAATAGTGAAAATAAAGTTATTAAGAGTGTTTTTGTTGCATACAAAAAATAATTAGACCCATTACTGTTTAACTGAATTTTGGCAAAAGGCCTAAAGTTGCGGGTTGTTTCGTAAAAAAAAAAAACGATATTTCATGATTTTCGACGATTTTTAAACATGTGCCAAATCCCATAAAAGTTGTATTTTTCATTTTTAATGATTTGCAATTTTTGGATGTTTTTGAAAATTGCTGATATTTTGCTTTCTTGGTAACTTTAGGCCTCCTGCGCGATTTCAAATTTTGCAAAAATGTTATTTTTTCATTTGTTCCTTCAAAATGACGCCTATGCGCAAGTTTTACGCGCTATTAGAATTGTATTACGGAAAATACGCCTTTTTCGATCCACCCTACTGTTTATATATAGACGTTCCCACAAAAATATATCCATGGACACATATATATTCGCGTGCATATGTTGTGAATATTGCATTAACATTAATATGTTTATAATAAAAACTGTAATTCTTCATTCAAACTTTAAGAGCCTCAAAAATACATTTTTTGATTACTTCATTATTTATCTTCTACGTGGCTTTAAAATATGCTTCAGGCATTTGTGGACATCTCTCAAAGCCATTTTTTGGGCACATAATATTTTTTCAGTCGTAGTTACGATAATTTAATTTAATTTTTACTGTAGGACATGTTGTAATGTACTAAAATGAAAATCCTCACAGTTTTACACCAATCTAACCGATAGTTTCAGTAATATAACCCTTGGACACGTAAGTGCCCTGTTTGTGGAGAATTACCGATATAGAGAATTTGAGATTTCCGAGATAATTCAACCGCATTCACATGTGATTTCAAGAGTTCTGTTTTCTTTGAATTCAATTCAAGTAAATAATCGGATACTTCGTCTTACAAGAAGAAATTAAGAGAAAGCGCGTGATTTTTTTTTTAATCCAATAGAATTCGAATACAACGATTCGAATGAAATAACCTCAAATAGTGAAATTATCTACCCCACAGAAAAAAATCAGTATAATGATAATTATTATTATTATTATAAATTCCTTTGGGTTCAAAACAAAGACATGAACAGGAAGCTATAGAGTGAGAGCCCAGAGGGCGAGGTACAGCTTAGAGCTGCTTTGAAACCTATCCCTAATGAAGGTTGCACTGGCATTTACAAACATTTACTTGTTTTTTAAACAGCCGAAAGCAAAAGAATAACCTGCGCTCATTTTGAAAGTTAATGTTTGGCTGAAATTATGGCTGAAATCATGGCTGATTATAAAAATGGCCATAGGGTCAGTGTCTAACAAAATGCCAACTGTACCAAAAAAATCGAGTATTGTACCGAAAAATTCTTCTATGTTATTTTGAGAAGCATTTGAGCATTCAAAAAAGTGAGGTGGTTATTGGATCGTGTACAGTTTTTGTTTGAGAAACGTTCCTAACCTCACTTATATTTCGATTTATGATTTTTGTTTGTATTTTCACATGTTGTTTACCAGTGGAATTTCAAAAGTCCGACGATTATCTATTTCCCATTTCCCATTTTCCTATTCCTCTGTTTCTATTCCGCATTCTCATTTTCCCTTACTTTTTCTTTACAATCTCCCTCATTCCGAAACGAGGGTGATAAGCCTCGATGGAGTTGTGCATCCTGCTATCCCTAAAAATGTTACCATGGTAGATTACAATCTTCACACATGCCATGTATGTGTCTAGAATTTTGAAAAAGGATAAGATTTTCAATGAATGTCCCTCCTTAACGCATGACGAAAAACTTCCAAAAACAGACACTATTTATGTGATAAAAACTTCCAACTTGAACTTTTTCTTGGGTCAAAAATTCAGTATGTCAATTTAACGGTTTCCGTATGATGTTCACTTTATTTTACACTGAACCATGCAACAAGTTTTAACATTTCGATTCCAGTTCTCAAATTCCTTGACATAAAATCTACGTTTTCGCCCATATGATGTGATTAGATCAAATTCACGAAACAAGATGTTCCTATTGTGGCCACCACGTGTGCGTGATTATACCCCCGAAACTTTCACCGTCTGCTTCGTGACTAAATCCCATAAATCACGAAAGTGCCGGTGTTTATTTTCTATTTATTCTCGGCTTTCAAGATTTCGCAGTGCTTCCTTTATCCTGTAAGGAAACTCGGAAAACAAATTATACCAGAATATATTCCGTTAATTGAAAATTAATATGCTTAAATCAGTAATTGAATTCATCAAACAATTGAGATAGACATTTAACTATTCTAGATCTGCCTATACTGACACAATATTTACAAAATTGTTTGTACTTTAGTAGAAATGAATTTTACAAAAGCACGTTAACAACATTTTCAGACAACCGTAGATTGACCCATTAGATAAATCAATTCATTTCCATGAGACGAATGGATGCAAAGCTATAAACACTTGTACATTATCATATTAAAGCAATGATATAAAGGTATTGACTGAAAATTGGGCATATATACGTAATTCACCAAAATAATAATGCAAACGCAGTTGAGTGTAACACGCAATTCAAAGCACACCGGCAATCCATTAACCGTACAAAACATGCTAATATATTTATGGTGAGCAGGTGAGCACATTCATAGAAAGTTAATCGAGTAAAATCAGCAAAACTAAAGATAAAGATATTATTTCATGTGTTTATGTAGTTTAATGAAACCTTCTTTTTTGTCAGGATTGAGAACTCCTTTCAAAAACAAAGTTGAATAGAATAGATACAGTTTAAAAAGTGGAAACGAATAAATCTTATGAAATAATTTATAAGTACATATAACAAAAATCTATTTATTATTTTCCTGAAACTTCCCGTAAGAACGAGTACTCTCCTTTAAGAATCCTTAGGAAAGTTTCTATAAAGTAATATCACTGGATTAACTACCAGGGGAATGTTGCAATTTGATACCCTCTTTCACTCCACCTTTCTGGAAAACCATCATCTTAGTGGTTGGATTGAAATTTAATCTGGATTCTCGATGATATATCAAGTTGTTCACAGAATATTCTTATTTGAAAATTTATAAAATTCTGTATTGAAAGAGAGCATATTAACATTTTGCATCCAATTATGAGAAATCTTATTTATATTCAGAAATTGGTCCTTCGAGCCAGATGAATAGGTGATACTGATCAAGTGAAAAATAACGAGTCAATATCTAACTGCAGGTCTATGCCCTTCAAATATCGTTGAATATTTCATACGTGTTTCATATGTGCCAACAAAATAAAGAAAAGGAGAGTATAGAGTACTACGGCCTAAAAATAAAAGTATAACTTTTATAGACGGAAAACTCTTCACAAGTTTACACTAACTCCGATCTAACTTCTTATCTTTTCTGATAAGAAACAAAAAGATGTTCCTGCGAGAGAATATGGAATTCCTTATTTTTTCAGACGTGCATACGATCTATGCTCAGCGTTTCTACTTCAAACTTGGAAAACCTCAATCACTTCATTCATAAAAGTAATTTTCAATCTTGAAGCATTCAAGGAGTTGGACAAAAACTTATTATGAATCCAAGCCTCAGACACTTTATTGCAGGGAATTATAGGAAAAACATGGAAAATCTTAACAAAAGAAGGTAACTTCTAATCAGATAAAACAGATTTCGTAAGAACATCAATGAACTTTGATTTACGCACTAAACCATGTTACGGCTGAGTGCCTACATACGATCCACTCTTGAACATTTTAATTCTATTTAATTTGTACAATTTAAGTGTAACCAATTCATAATTTTATAGGCTTGCATTTAGGTGCCTACAAATTTTTATTTCCAACAGGAATATTAACAGTAGGATACTACATACAGTGAACAAAGAAAAATATGAATAACAAAGAGAATAGGGATCTACTGAGTCATCTACCTAAGCTGAAAAATGAAAAATCCTTATATACGTTTTTTAACTTACACAATAATGTTCATGATAACAACATGTGACTGGATAAAAACTCCACTAGCTGATATTGAACTTCCTAACACGAGGTCCTCTTAGTTAACAGAAACACAACTTTTCAACGTCGAAAATGACTTGTTAGAATGTTAGATAACGGAAGCACCGAAACAAGTTTGTTTGGAAACAAAGAAAACTTTCACCAAAGATACACTTAGATAAAAGCTATGAAAGGGGAAGTTTGCCGTTGCCAGATGTGCTACTGTTTATGATATGTGAAAAGGATATGAAGAAATTTGAGTGTGATATTGGTGATATGTTGATGTTCGTTGGATATGTGAATGCGAGAAGGCAGATACGCTCAGTCGATGAACGTATTTCGCGCGAAATGGAGCCTCCGATCCCCGAGGGTTGGATAGATTCTACCCCGTGCAAGTCCGGGGGTGTACTGCTTTACCCCTCGCCCCTTGCTGCGAGAAACCCGGGAGCAGAGGAGAAAGAAAGAGAAATAGGGAAAGAGAGAGGGAGAGGGAGCGCAAGCGCTCTTCTGACCTGCCACCGTCAATCCCCTTGCTCCGCGGTCAATGTCACCGACATCCCTGAATGCTGGTATACTGGCTCTCCTCCAGTTCAGATAACGTCACACCGTGCCATGCCAAGCCAGTGACCCCACTAGGGACGTTGGTCTTCTTCTCTACTTCTTTTCCAAACCTTCAGCCCCTCCAGCTTCCAACCACTTGCCACGCGGTAGTCACCGTCCTTTTTCATCCGAGACCCTTACCCTCCAAGACGATTAACCTTGGAGGTTGCATAGATAGAACCATCAACTTATTTTCAAAGAATGGAGTGGGAAGCTGATTATGGGATTCACGTACGAAAGTGGGAGTAATTTCATGATTTGTTTGGTACAAGTAATACTATTCAAAAATGTTATCATTGATTCATTCATTCATTCATTCAGAGTCACACATCCAATAATTTTTTTTTAAGCGTTGCTTCTTTTGGGAGGGTATGCATATACTCTTAGCGAGGCCACCTAACTGCGAGAAACGGGAACACCCCGTCCGCGTCACGAAAAATGCGACTGAAAATGTCTATAGCATGGCACCAACGCAGCTCCCCCTCTCTCTTTCTTTCTTTCTCCCTCTCTGCCGTTCTGGAGGCCGGTGTAGTGCATGTACAGAAGACTCTGCGACAGTTCACGCTGCGACTCTTTCGTTCTCACATTTCTCCTCCTTTTGCCCGTCCCCACTTTTGCTGGGGACACGGCGCACCGTCGACGCGCCGTGTGTGTGTATTAAACGCGGAGTTACAAGTTGCACGCGAGTATAGGCATTTATAATGAATAATTCTGATAGTGATTCGTCTGAAAGTGACGTGAATCAGCATGTACTAATAAAAAATTCTGATGTTCACGCAGCTCAATCGCCGATAGCTGTTTTCTCCCAATCGTTGAATGAAATAACAATCAGATTTATGTTTTTCTCTTAACGCGAAAGAGGAAAACTTCTGTCGGCGGTCCCGCGACCGCTCTACTTTTTTTTTGTACCATTAAGCCATAATCCCTTGCGGGGTGAACGTAAACCGTAAAGAGTTATAATTGGTTGAATTGGATACACCAGAGGACACTAGTCCCCCGCCAACATGCCAACAGCATGCGGTATTCCCGAACGGTTACCCATGCAAGTACTAACCGCGCTCAACGCTGCTTAACTTCAGTGATCGGACGGGAACTGGTTTTTCTAGCATGGCATGGCCTTTGGCCATCTTCATGGTTGAAACTTCTTTTTTTTTTTTTTTTTACTGCACATCCAACTATTCTATTCTTCGCCTTATGTAGCAAGATTGATTTGTTTTGACCTTGGATTGAAAATTTTTTGGTTCAAATATCAACCATTAAACTTTCTCTTTAAAATTCTTTTTTTTTTTTGTTGAAAATGCAATCACTTGGTTTCATGCGTTTGAAAGAATGTACTAGTTGGAAAAAATTTCATGTCATTCCAGCGAACTTTTGCCGGAATTGGATATTTTTTCACAGTAAGAATCGAACATTTCAGAAAATTTATAAAATCGAAAAAATTTTGGTTATCTGAGGAAATGCTCACCGAAATTGGATTACTTTGAACAGAAACAGTTAAGTCTTCTGTAAAATTTAAAAACCCAAACATTTCGAAATTATAGATTAGATCAGATTTCTCTCACCATTCATACCCTTTTCGGGTTTTCACATATCTATATTCCCCTCTCCCACAGGAGATCGTCAGACATTGAACCCTTCAACTCGAATCCCTTCCCGAAATCCCCAATAACCCCAACTCTCATAAAAAGCCTTCAAGCAATGCCTGACGTACTCAATCCTGTGGGATTTTTAATCTCTGAAACCCCTACCGTCTGCAGCCAGATTTTTATTTAAAACGCTCGCATTCGCATGAGCATTTGGTCAGAAGAGAGGAAAACTGCAGAAAACCAAAACTCCTGAGCGAGAATCCCGAACAGTCACCCACCCGAGCGCTAACCGTGCCCGTTCATGCTTGAGATTCGAGATCCCGCCCAAGTCGGATCATTTAAAGTTATGTTGAGTCAATCTCGCCAAAAATTGTAGATTCTCGACGAGAAATAACTATTCGAACTAAAAATGTAACTATTCTATTTTTTGTTAGAAATTTGTCTTTTTGATGCAAAAAATAATCTTAATGATTGAAATTTAATATTTTTTGGATATACATTCAATAGTTTTTTTACTAGTATTTTTAATAGAATTGAGATCATTCTTTTTGGGGTGAAAATTCATTATTGTAGTAGTTAATTTATTTACAATCGAACTGTTTGATTGGAGATTGACCCTTTCATTCAAGAATCATATTTTCGGGTTAAAAATTCAACTGTTTTGGGAAATATTCTTCTTTGTGGCTTACCCGTTCGGGAGTTAGGTAGAAAATAAAGCTAGTTAGTATAGAATCTCACATTATTTTGGTAGATTTTAATTTTTCAATTCAACTTTTTGGTGAAAATTGGTTTGAAATATAGCTTCCAAAAAAAAATATCCTTACCTGAAATCTAGGGGATTCATTTTCTAGATTTTAATGTTAAATAATGAACAGCACACGATAACTTCTAGATTATTCTAAAACTTATTCCTTATCCCCGCTTCTTCACATCCATCAATCAAACTTTCCACATAAATTCCTTGATCCTCAGTAGTACAACAGGGATTGAACTGAACTAGTTACGCTTATCCCGGAGAGTTACATTATCCTAGCTGCCAGTTAAATCAGTCCTTTTTTACTCTAAAATTTCAGAAATCAACAAAAATAAAGGAGAACGTATTCTACGATTTTTCTATGAATTCGAGGCTTTAGTTCACTTCATTCTGACAGTAAATAATTGGAAGAAAAAATATACCCATGCTCCATCTTGCGATGAAGCAATTGTTTTCCACCCATAAGTCTCAAAAACCGAATGAAAAAATAAAAAATGTTTCAAAGTTTTCCACCAAAAATCAGGGGCACAAATGTTACAGGTATCAAAAGTGAAAATTGCAAAAAGAATAGCATACCCATAGCTGCCGCGAAAAGCAGTCTCAAAAAGCGATGAAGAAATTCCAAAATGCGTTCCAAGCAGTCGTTTCCAACAGCTATGTTTCAGCCCTTAGATTTGAAGTAAGAAACTTTGAACATGTTTTAGATCCTTCTGCTCGATTTTTGAGATTTGGAAGTTGAATAATACTACTTTGCCCGGCAGCTAGAACCAACGCGTGAACCTAGCCAGCCTAGTAGGAAAGATAGGGGAAAAAGCGTTGCTACGGACAGAGTTGATTGGGCAACAATAATTTTAGAACTATTACTTGTCCAATGAACTCGGCCGTAGCTACGCGTTATCCCTTTCTCACCCTACTAGGCTAGCTGAGTCCACACGCGAAACCCCTTATTCTACAGGGAACTTCAATTCCAAAAGCTGTATTAATCTAAATCCATTAGGAAATAAGACAAATGGAAAAAAAACTGTTATTGAGATTATGGTGACAAAACTTAACTTGGCTTCATAAAACATTCACAGAAAAATAGCCGACTTTGAACAAGTTTATGCTTAGGTCTTGAAAACTATGTCTTCTTCTCTTATGAAACATAACTTTATTGATACTGTTTGAAATAAAATATGATAAACGACACACTGGGGCCAGACGACTTCAGAAATAAGAAAAAACAACTGTCTCACAAAATCGTTAAATTTGTGTATAAGTACTGTGAAAAGTCCTTCACATCACATGAATTACGTGAAATTTAGGCTTAATTACGACTTTGAAAACTATCCGACCCACTGATAGCCGATCTCCCCTCAGAACATTTTGCTTTTCATTTTACGTAAACGTTGCAAACTCCTGTTTTATCATTTTCATTTCGTGAAATTTGATGAATTTTATGTCTTAAGGATTTGGATCATCTCCTTGTACCTCTACTACTGTGTTTTCTTCTTTAATTTGATTGATTGTATGCTTTACCTATAGCTTAAGTATGCCATTCTATGATAAAAGACCATATAAATACAAAATAAACGAACGGAGAAAAACGACTATTCCGTTCAATTTCATGAATATTTGAAGAGTTTTACCCTTCTTATTGGATAGCTTCGGTAAGATCAAACCATTTATAAAAGAGTAATAACAAAAATTGTGAATTAATGGATGCTGTCGAAATTTTAAAGCGTTCCTACGGTAATTTGGCCTTTTTTATATAACAATAAATTGAACTTGAGCATTATGAATCTTCAACCTGAACGATTAAATGTCAAAGCAAGAAGATGAATTTCAAACTAAAAAGATAAATATTTAACTGGAGCACTTCAATTTGCAACCATGAAGGTGTATATTCAAACAAGAAGATTAATTTTCAAATGGGAAGAATAATTTGTTAATAAAAGATACAACGTTTCAAGAAAATAGTCGAATTTCGAACTCAAAAAATAGTTATTTTTAACCAAAAATGGAACAGTAACATTTTTAGTGTAAAAAACCAATTTCAAACCAAGCATGAGAGTTTTATTCTAGAACAAAGAATCTTTATCTGAAGGAGTTGAGTTTTCAAACAGATGAGTAAACTTTTACTGAAAAAGTTGAAAAAAATTACTTATAACACAAAAAACTAATTTTCAAATAAATTATTACATTTTCACAGCAAACGATGAAGAATTTAATGGAATTGTAAATGTTCAACTGAAGTAGTTGAATTTCAAACCAGAAAGACGAATCTCGACAATTTTTCAACAAAATGGTCGAAATTCGAACCATAAAAGTAAAAAATTTCACACAAAAATGAAATAGTGACATTTTTGTCTCGAAAAAATAATCTTCAACCAAACATAAGAGTTTTCAAGTAGATGAATGTTCGACATAAATGAAAAATGTTTCACTGTGTAATTTCAATTGTTAACCGTAAAGAAGAATTTTTGAAGAAGAATATTATCTTCCGAAGAAAAATATAATTTTCTTTGAAAAATCGATTTTTCAACAAAATATGTGAAGTTTCAACGAAATAAATGAATTTTCAATTCAAAAAGACACATTTTCAACGAATGCATAAATTCTCAAAGAAATAGTTTAATATTTAAATTCAAGAAATGATGTTCAACTAAGTACTTGGATTTCCACATAAAAGAGATGAATTGATTTCTAACACAGTAGTTACAATTTCAACCAGAGCTGAATTTTGAATCGAAATAATGCACCTAATAAAAAAAAAATTGATTTTCAACGAACTAGTTTGAATTTCCAACAAGTAGCTGATTTTTTAACTAAAAAAAGATGAATTTGCAATAATTAGAATAATAAATTCCCGTTCCACGTAAAAAATTCCATGTTCCAAGTGAAATTATATGTCCCTACTAAAACTCCATGACCTAAAATAAAAACTATAATTATTTTCTGAAATTCCCTGTCCCAAGTCAAATTAATGAGGAAGAGCAGATAAAACGTGATAAATATATTTTTTTGAACAAATAAAGATAATAATTCTTTCGTAGGTTTGGGCTGTCATCAATTCGATTATCAAATTTGAGTCAGCTAAAAAAATCTCACAGAGATAAGATTTTTTTTTTATTCATGATGAGAAATCGATCATTTCTCGTATTTTGCTGGTAGAATTTTTGATAGTCTAGGTTAAGTCAAGTAAATTCCCAGTTTTTAATTAAATTCCCGTCATTTTCCGGTTCTTTTCCCGGTTTCCCGGTCAAGTGAACACCCTGGATCTATAGAGGAATTCTTAAAACATGATTGCTAGGGAATAAATAGTTTCGATTTCATGCAAGAAACTACCTTTTTTCCTATTTTGTCCAGTAAAATTTTTGGAAATACGTACGGATGTGGATGTAACCACTATAAGAATCAATTTTTCCCTCTAAATCTTTTATTGCATGTAGACATCAATACTATGAAATTTCTCCAAATAATGCCTACTGCATCTGAAAAAATTTGTTGAAACAGAGAGTTCTTTACATCCCGTAGTAGAAAGAAATCTATCAGCTTCTACGCATGTTCTTCTGAAAAGCTAAGACTTTGCGCTTTGAGAAGTATTTCAATTTTCCAGATATCGATATTCTCTTCACCTTTACTTTCAGGTGCAAGACAAGAAACAGATATTTAGATTCCATAGGAAACTAAGTTTTTTGTGTTTAAATGTTGAAATTTCATTCGTCCTTTTGGTATATCAGTAACCAAGGAAAATAGTTTGATGGCAATATTATGCTATATTAGAAAATAAATTATATTTTTCAATATATATATATACATGTAGATGATGAATAGATGAAAAGATGTAAACTCGAGAAAACGTATCGTATTCTTAGAAAAAATAATGTGCCCGCTGTGCGGGCACATTCTCATCGCACGCTTCGCACGCGGCTCGCAAATTTGAAGGATCCTAGGGCGCGATTCTGTTTGATCTCGCGCTTCGTGCTCAGTCTTTATTCACCCCGACATTTGTGAATAGATCTTTTCAATCTGAAAAGCAAAACGCTAGCTGCTGTAATTTGATGATTGTGTATTCTTTCTTATTAAAGCTTCTTCGGATCGAATACTTTCTCATCGCGTGCCTTGTGTTCCGCACGAGCTTTGAATTCGTCCAAAACGTCTAATACATCAAATAATTCGTATACTTTGATCCGGGATTGCTTATTCGGACGATGCAAAACAAAGCATGCATTTTATTTTTCATGATTACTTCAATATTTAATTTGATACTACAATTCATAATGAGCATTATAATTAAACCAAAAAAATTTCAACAGTCTTGTTTTTATAATTATCAACATTTGCATATCTTTTTGAAATAAACAACTTTTCTTTCTACCGTATTCTAACTGTGCGTCTCATGAGGAAACAATTTATAGAAAATTTGGAGACCTTATTAGAGTAAACAATTTTGTAACAGACTATTTGTTCGTAACTCGTACAGTTTGGCCGCAAAATGGATTTTTTATTGCAATTTCATCATAATGAGAAGGTATTGGTTTTATGTGAAAATCGAATTTCGCAGATTCGATCGTTTTTGTCGTCGTCTGTATATCGCATAACTTTTGAAAAAGATTTTGAACCAAAAAGAGAACCAAAAAGAAAGGTTTAGTTCGTCAACCAGGCTCTTTGGACTAACGGTTATGGTTTTACCCATGGAAATAAAGTACTCAAAAATAAAAAATTCCATTTTCCGGTCAACCTATGGGAGGTACGGAAAAAAGTTATAGGACTAACATTGTTAACCTGAAAAAATTCTACAAATATGTTCGCAATCATTTTTCGATAGGCAAGTGGTTTTCGTTCCGTTTGCCAAAATATACAAAAATAAAAAAATCCATTTTGTGGCCAAACGGTGTGATATGAAAAAAATGTTCAGAGACAAAATTATTCAATTCAGAAAGATCTACAAATTTTATCCTATTCATTTTTTAATGGGACACGTAGTTTTCGTTTCACAGGTGAAAATAATATTACAATTTAAAAAATCCATTTTGCGGCCTAACTATACGAGATAAAAAGAAGGCTTGGAATCAAAATTCTTTGCATTAAAAAAAGCTATAAATTTTTCTTCACTATTTTCTCATAAGAAGCAAATTTGTTGCTTTAATTTTAAAAATCAACATTTCTAATAAAAAACTCAAATTTCCAACAGAACTATACAAGATTCGAGAAAAAATTTGAATTTAAAAACTGTTCATTTCAAAAAGATACGAGAATTGCGATATTTATAAGAACAAGATGATTAATTCTATTTGTTTCATTATCAATGCTCATTATGTTTTGTTAGAACATGAGAAATATTGAATTAATCATGAAAAATAAAATTAATGTTTTGTTTTACATCATCTGAACAAGCAGACACAGATCTTAGTATAGGAATTAATAAAGTATACATTTATAATGTATTTAGATGTTTTGAACGAATCCAAATCGAGTGCGAATCACGATACATGCGATGAGAATGTATTTGTTAAAGCCGAAGAAGCTTTTATGAAGAAGAATTGACAAGCAAGCTCTTCAGTTTCAAAAGATCTATACACAAATGTATGAGGGTACAAGGACCGACCGCGCTGTGGATACATGACCAAGGGCGAAGCGCGAGATTCGACAGACGCGCGCCCCGGGCGTGTTCAAACTTGCGACCCTGCGCGAGCATTAATTTCTCCAATAAAACAAAAACTGCATGTCCTATCAAAGCATGGTTGATGACAAATTGGTCGATCTTTTTGAAGTGAAAAAATTTTTTTCACAAACATTTCTACCTATCTCGTACCTTTTGGCCACAAAATAGTTTTTTTATTCCTATACTATTTCTGCAAATAAAATAAAAACTACGTGTCTTATTGAAAAATGATTCAGAACGGATTTGTAGAACTTTTTTAGACGAATAATTTTTGTACATTAACTTTTTCCCATATCTCCCGTTGATCGAAAACGGAATTTTTCATTTTTGATTATTTTGTTTCTATGGGTTAAACCATAACCATTGGTCCAAAAAGACTGGTTTCAAGGCTTGACCTTTATTTTTGGTCCTTAAAAAGTGTGTGCCAAAGGGCGATACAACCGATTGGTCTTTCAAAATATATGCGGTATACAGACAACGACAACGACGATAACAGACAGAAACAACGTAAAACCTGTTTTTAAACATGTTTCTTATTATTTGTTCACGATCTCCAGTTCTATATTTTGGAAAAAATTCCATTTACCTTTGTTCTAGCTTTTGTCTATAGTTATATTCCATGCAATTACTGTTGATTTTTTACAACGTATTCTATTATTCAATTTCTTCTCTATATTTTGGAATCCACAAAATCAATTCTGGAAAATTTGCATGATATTTGATTAAGTTAAATAAAGATTTACAAAACTAACAAGCTTCCCTGAAACCCAATCTCTCCAAACTAAGTGCCCTTAGACTCAAACAATTACGGAGCTGATCATCAAAGTTGGAACAATTAATCTGAATCTCTGCTTCCCTATTTAACATTCATTCATTCAGTGAGCAGTTTCCAGGTCAATTTACGCCAGTATCAAGTGGAAGTGATCGCGGTCAGTGTGAAGTACTCAGGGTCTATTAGCGATGCCTAAGGTGCCTAAGGGTGATAGCTTGATGAACAATATACTTAGCCTCCTCACGACAGCCCTTTATTCCTGACTTTTTTCAATTGAATGTATCTACTTTTTTGTGCTCGCAGAAAAGTCCAACGAATGCCTATTATTTGAATTTCAACCATTCCCCAGGTATTCTCCAATATTGATTAATCCATTCATACTAGAAAACATTATTATATTTCGCAAAAATATTGTTCTTCATATCCTCAAAGAACAAATTTAAACTTCTATACAGTTTCTCAGTTTATAATTCGCTCATAGTTATGTTAAGCGTATTACTAAAGCTGCACTTGCCCGAGGTAAGTTCTTATGATGTGGAAGCTGTGATTACATAATGGAGCATACATAGTTTTTGGTACGACTTGCATATTTCAAGCGCAGTTACTATGTTACGATGTTTCATGCATATATGCAGATAACTACACAAAAAGTGTTAGTATCATCCTCAAGAATGTATCAAGAGCCATATATAATTAAAAGTAAGATCATTTTTAAGTTCAATTTATAGTCAGTTTGCGAAATGTAAGTTGAGATTAAAAATCAACTAAAAGAATATCAGGAAATAATGAATACGTCAGTAGGAAAATTTTGTTAAGAAATTACAACTACAGAGACTTTGGGATTTGCGCCTAATCGGATGAAGAAATTGAATCAAAAAAACTTTCCATCTAGTATGAATGACCTAAAAATGTTTTCAAAGATTTGTTTAATTAATTTTTTTAGGGCAGCAGATTTCTGGTTTGCGAATGGTAAACAAAATCTTCTGTTAGGACAGACCTAAATAACTAAAATGATATTTTTAGATTAAAACTGTATATATGTATAAATTCATAAATAAGATGAATATTTTTTTAATGTTAATTACTCATTTTCAATCAATAGATCCTTTCATCCATATTTAAGTTTCAATCTAAAAGTAATTTCAACAGCATTGTAAAGATGAATTTGAAGCAAGGCTTCTCTAATAAGATAGCTCACCATTTAAGCTTTCCTCAAACAGACAGCACGTTCTCATTTTCATTTCTCTTCTGTTTTAACAGCCGTTCTTAGGTTCTTACAGCGATTTTAATTGCCATAGTCTGTTGTGCTCAGTTTCTGTTTGCATTATTTTTCAAGTATGAGAATGTCTGCTTGAATTTATTATAAACAGTCTCGAGACCACAATGGAAATTCTTATTTTATTTAAAAAAGCTATTGAGAAATGAAACTGCTGTATTAGAATCGACCTTATATCAAGAAGTAAAAAATGTGAATTTTCAACCCAAGAAAACATTCAAACTATCGAGAATATTCCAAACCCTTCAACTAATCTACTGCTAATTTGGTGAAATATAAATTGGGCACTTTTACGGATTGTGACTTCAGGAAAGAAAACCTTGCAATAAAACGGAAGGTTGGAAGAATGTGAAAAATTGTGGACTTCCTCGGGACCATTAAATCTCATCTCAACAGTCGTTTTTTCTTAGCTAAGTAAACCGCGGACGAATCCAAGAAAATCCAGAGTAACAAGTGCTAGAATAAAAACCTC
Organism: Neuroterus valhalla; assembly: GCA_011762715.2. Taxonomy (NCBI): domain Eukaryota; kingdom Metazoa; phylum Arthropoda; class Insecta; order Hymenoptera; family Cynipidae; genus Neuroterus; species Neuroterus valhalla. The sequence continues at coordinate 4,952 of WSXT02042948.1, read as the reverse complement.
GCTGAACCCAAGTGTTGGAAGATTACGGTGAACGTCTCTTAATCCGGCGATCGTGCCAAAAAAAGTGTCCCAATAGGTACCAAAAAAAAAATTAATCGGTAAGATCTCACTCATAAAATAACTATAACTGCGACATTTTCACACCTTATTCTTTCAATATAGTACATTAATGCATCGAAATCGCTCGTTTAGAGCAATGAAGTAAAATGTGATCATGAAAATGTGTTATCGAATATTATTCATTAAATTTATTAACATTATTATGAACAAATGGATGATTTGAACATTTTCAGGCAGAAACGAACCGAATTTTCTTACGACAGTCTTCGAATCTCATTGCCTGTGATACACATTCATGTATTTTCCTCATCTGATATAATTTGTTAAATTCGTCAACAAACATTATGAATAAATGCATGATTTAAACAGTTTTTACAGAAACGAACTGAATTTCCCCCTGGTCGCCTTTGAATATCATTGCCTGTGAGGAGCATTGATATTTTTCGACTCAAAATACCATTCAATATTCTTATAAACGAATCATTCGAACTTTCCTTCGGAAATTTCATGATTTCAGTCCTCATTTCAAGGACGATTCATTCTGCAATGAAGAGCTCGAGATTTCCAAAATGGAAATTTTGTTCGGATGATTCGTTTATAAAAATATTGAATGATATTCTGAGTCGAAAAATATCAATAAGCATCACATGCAATGCAATTCGAAGAAAGTCGGAAGAGAATTTGTTTCGTTTCTACCTAAAACTGTTCAAATCATGCAGTTGTTTACATTACTTGCTGATGAATTTAACAAATTATATAATATGACAAAAATACATTAGAGTGGATCACAAGCAATGAGATTCTAAGACAATCGGAAGAAGATTCGGATCGTTTCTGCCTGAAACTTTTCAAACCATCCATCTGTTTATGATAATTGTTAATAAATTTAACAAATTATATTGGATAACACATTTTCATGATCACATTTCACTTCATAGCTCTGAACGAGCGATTTCGATGCATGAATGTACTTCACAAAAACATAATCAATGATACTGGCTATTTGTTGCAAAAATTTTTTTATAACAAATAACTTAACATATCAACCAATTTTTTTTCTTCCACCGACCCTTTTACGCCAAACCTGAGGCCTGATGCCACTAAGAAAAATGTTTACAGAGAATTAAAGAAAAAACTTTTTTTAATCAACATTTTTTTCGCTATTTGCAGCTCTACAAAAATTTTAACAAGCGACAATTTAAAAAACGGCCCCAACAGATTTCTTCAGAATTCAATACTGAATTTTTTTAACAAAAAAAATTTTAAATCGATAAAGAATTGTGACCTACAGGTAATTTTGAACATCGTTTCTTCATTTCGCCCCACTGTGGGTTGACATTCATCAGAACTTTTCGAAATCAGTGTGTGTGTGTGTGTGGGGGGGGGGGGGTGTGCACTAATTTTGATGTAGGAAATGGAACCACCAGTAGGTTTTAAATAATAAGAATCTATTGTGAGAAATAAAAACTCAAGAATGTAGATTTCCGATTACTTCCAGTTTTCCTAAATACAAATGTCCCATTATTTTGTCCATTCATAATGTTCCATTTTTTTACCCAATATTACTAGGGCAACTTCTTTAAAATAGGCAAAACTTTTAATTGAAAAATTTAAACAGCATTACCGATATCCTGAAAAGTGTAAAGTAGAAAGTAGAAACAATCGCAAAAGGGTAGAAAGAGGACTAGGGTCGATTACGTTAGAGATTCTGAAGCAAGTCTGAGCAAATCTCCAGAGGAAGTCGTAAGTCCAAAGCCACACCACGATAAATTCACAAAGCACACCTGCCGCTCGCGTTTACCCTCGTGGATTCATTCGTGCTCGCGAAAAGGGTAGATCTCAATGAAAGGCGGGGATTTTTCAATATCCTATTCTTCGTGTTGCCATAAGCGCGAGCGGGGGGCATGTGTCGTCGAGGCATCGTTTCTCAGACGCCCTTAAATGGTTTGTTCGAGATAGAAGCTCAGGAAAAAGAGTTTTTACACAAGGAATGCAAACCCTACATTTTCCCACCTTCCATGACGTTAATACTTCACGAAAATCGATTCACACTCTTCGGAAATTCTTGGAAATTCATGCACTTTTCTATTACAAGCCTAGATGAGATTTACCTTCGATAATGGAAATTCATGTTCACTCGAGCGTATCCATGAAAGTTAATAATTTAAATTTTCTTGAAACACGTCAGTTATCATTTTCAAGTTTTTCACATCAACAGCTTTTCTCATTGATTTTTTTTTTTTCTATAACTGGAACTTCAATAACTTCAATCTCTCCATGGCATGTACATTAAATGTATTCATTGCTAGAGAAAAGTTTCAGAAACGTGGAAAATATTTTACCAGGAGATGAAAAGTATAAATTCGATAAATACTGGAGCAATCACAGGTGAAAAGAATTAAATTTTGTTGTGTGTGCACCTATCCACACAATACCTACCGTCAACAAAAATATTAGTTTTTGCAGAGGGTCCCCAGAGAACCGATTCCATTATCATTTCAATCATGCACAGGACGTGATATTGGAAAAATAAAGCACTCTTCAGTACAATTTCACATTACTGAAACCAGGTATGCTCTGAACAACAACATAGAATTCAGATCATATCCGATACCGTTTAGCCCCCAAGCTCTCCATCCGCTATAAGTCCTTTGAACTTGAGCTTTTTCACTGTCTGTTGGCAATCTAATCACCTTCAGATTTCTGTCTCATAAGAAATCTCTAACAATTATTTTCACGAGAAAATGTTTTGTTATTTTTTTAAGAACAATCAATTCACCTTGATTAATTCTAACGGATACATTCTCATCTCGTGTCTCGTGCTGCGCACTCGATCAGAATTTGTCCGAAACGGTAGAGAAGTTTTGCTGCCCAATTTTCCTTCATATGTTGTGTACTTTTTCTAGAAATTTATTTGTTTGATTATTTTATTTTATATGATTAAAAAAACTACGCGTCCAATCGGAAAAATTATAACAAATTTATAGATCTTTTTCGGGTCAACAACTTTTCTCTATCAATCTTCTGTAAAGTCATTTTTTCAAAAAGTTTATAATTTCATTTTTACAGTATTTTTTCCTGGTTGAAATGAAAACCACATATTCTGTTAAAAAAAAAAAAGATAAAACATTTAAAGATATTTTTCTGGTAGAGAACTTTGTCTATTTGTTTTTTCCTAAGCTTGTGACAATCGTCCGAAAGTTCAATTTTTACATTCTCATTCTGAATGAGAAGGTATTGGTTTTATGCGAAAAATGACTTTTACGGATTTAATGGAATCTCGACGTTTGGAGACCCCCTGGGTCAGAAAAAAACGTTTTTTACGAAGGTGTCTGTCTGCCTGTCTGTAATCTGTGAACTCGATAACTTTCGAAAGAATAATCCTTTTGGATTGTGCTTTGACACACTTTTTTGGGGCCGGAAAAAAAGACAGGTTCGTTAACCAGCCATTTTTGGACAATGGTTCTGGTTTTATCCATCGAAACAGCTTTTTGAAAAATAAAAAATGCATGTTTCCGCTCAAACTATGCAAGATGCAAAAAAATGTTAAGGACCAAAATTATTCATTTAAAAAGATCTAAACATTTTTTCGAGATCACTTTTTCATTAGATGCATAGTTTTTGTTTAAATCCTGAAAAATGTTACCAAAAATGAAAATTTTCATTTTTCAGCAAAACTATGCAAGATACGAAAAAAATGAAGAGTACAAAAATTGTTCACCTCAAAAAAACCTACAAATTTATTTTTGTTTATTTTTCGATCAGAGTTATAGTTATCGTTTAAGTCACGATGACGCACATACAAAAATAAAAAGATACCATTTCCCAGCTAAACAATGAGAGAAAAGGAGAAATATTGAATAGAAAAAATTGTTCATCTTGGAAAGGTTCACAATATATGAATTATCTTCCAATAAGACATATATTTTTCTTCTAATCGTGACAACGCGTTTTAAACAATCAAAAATTCAATATGCTAGCCAAACTATGCGAGATGTAAAGATCGATGGTGATTATTTTAATGAATCAAGTACGTAAGAAGCCGGGCGCGAAGCGCGAGATCTGAATAACGCACGCCCTAGGCGCGCCCAAACTTGCGAGCGAAGCGAGCCGCGCGCCATGAGAATGTGAACGCGCAGCGGGCATATTTTCTTCCTTCTTCAATTTAATATTTTTTTAATAAAGCAACAACTACTTGTCCTGTACCTTGCATAGTTTGAAAAAAAATGAATGTTCCTCTTTTTCATAATTTTTTGCGCGACCAAAACTTGATTTTTCGATTTTTTGAAAAAATTCAAAAAGTTGTGAAGACCATCCTATAGGGCTCCCAAAAAGAAACACTTTTTCTTTTATGCCTTCTTTTCATATCTTCCGTTGTTTGGCTAAGAATTCTCATTTTTGTTTATATTTTTGAATTTTGAAAATGACATAACTCTGACAATTTTGTTTTGATCAAAAAAATTCATGGGGATAAATAATTGTTCCACTTATTACTCACTACCGGGAGGTGTACTTACAGTTTTCGAGTCTTGAAAAAAATGGTCTAAAAAGTTTTCAAAATGCTCAAACTTCATGATTTTTTTCCAAAACAGCTGGCTAACGAACTTGATTTTCAGTTTCTGAAGTATCTTTTAATTTTTTTCGTATCTCGCATAGTTTTGCTGAATAACGAAATTTTTCATTTTTGGTAACATTTTTCAGGATTTAAACAAAAACAATGCATCTTATGTAATAAGTGGTTCAAGAAAATTGTATGATCTCTTGAAAATGAATAATTTTTGTCCTTAACATTTTTTTGCACCTTACATAGTTTGAGCCTACTTGGTGGGTACCTATCACCACTACGTAGCGCGTCCCCAGGTTGCGGATAGAGGGAAGGCCCCTGAGGTTAA